>APFE030734810.1:10589-25685 GCA_000404065.3 Pinus taeda | reverse complement strand
TATTAAAGTTTATCAACAATCAAATTGGATTTCAAAAATATGAAAGTATCAATTAAAAGAAGTTTTAACACAAAAATAGCTCATAGTAAAAAAATTAAGAAATTAATAAAATAATGACATGTGGACAATTTTTTTTTATATTATCATTTATATTACTTTTTAATCAAAATACCCATAGAAATGTCACTTTTATCAAAATAACCCATTATATTATATATATATTATTTATTATATATATGAAATGAAATATTTAAAAATGGTTAAAATATTATTGATGTTTTGATCATTGTTTCTAATAATTGTGAATAAAAGTGTTATTATATATATAATATTATATATTATAAAGAAAAGATAATATTTAAAAAGTTTAAAAATAAATGTGGGAAATGCTAATATGTAAAAAAATTAAAATATTGCTAATTTTTCGTATTTTGTTTCTAAATATTTGTGCATAGAGAAATATGTTATTAGTTATACCGAAAGATGTTTTTCTCTGTGGGCTTCTAGTGTGCAAACATTGTTCATTGTGGTGAATCATAGAGTTTAATTTTCGTACTCCTTGCACCTATCCAAGTTTGACACGTGGTTGGTTTTCATTTCTCCTTTTTTCTATTCGTTTTCTTCTCTCACTGTCGAGTCTGCCCTCTGAAATGAGTATTCTAGCCTAGTTTTCTTCCTCTTCGAAATACGATCTCTCATGTCAAATTCCATTAGATTTGATGACATGCATCGGACAAAGGACAACAACTATCTAGAACAACAAAAACTAGTGAGAACAACGAAAACTTACGAAATGCCATGATGACCTGCAAAATTGACAGTAGAGGAGTGAAGTCACTCGATTGTAAGGAGAGGAGCAAGCAACAAAGTAAATAGGAGTAGGGACAGTTGAAACAATTACAGATCAAGCTCCAGTTGGAGAACTAGTTGTTCCCTCGCTATGAATGGAAAGAAAAGAGAAGTCAACCTAACACACAAGTTTGGATTCGATATTGAGATTTTCGAGACATCTACCCCACGAAAAGCAGGAATTGGATAGTTACTATGACAATCTCACATCAAGAGTCTCTATCTTCTTTGTAACACTGGGTAGTTCCTCTACACAGGAAGACTAAGGAAATCAAGAGCAATCTGATATGTTTTAATTCAGTGTGTTTTTCTAATTAGTGTAAGGTGGAAGCCAAGTGCTGGTTAAAGGTCTAGATTCAAATATTGAGTTTGGGGAGAAGCCCAACTCAACCCACTCTAGACGAAAAAAAGACTCTATCAATGAGCTTATTCCACCATATAACCATCTTCACAGAGAAATGCTCTATAGTTGCCCCAACCCAATAGCAATTATCTTAGATTAATGCTTATGCATTAGATCCCTACTTCCCTATGAATCAAAAAAGTAGGGGACAAAGGTCAGATAGAAGCGATTTTCGTATTGGAGCAGACGAACCTTTCTTGAAACCTGTCATGGCTAGGTGGGAACAATGGAAGCATCATGGCTCGATGACGAGTGACAGGAGGGATAACATAAGAATTTAGGAATTCTAAAGGAGGGTTCGATCAACCTCAAACACGGCCTACATCCCCGCATCAATCGGATCGCAACCTATTTTACTTATGCTTGATAAACAATCCAATAGTGCTAGGTTGCAATTGAATGACAAAGATTATACTGATCAGAATTACACTTAACACATATTCAATAGTGATTCAACAAAGTAGAAAATAATTCTTCTAACAACTCTATTAAAGATATAATGCGCTAACAAGGAGGCACTTTGGTGTTTAATTTGAGAATTTTTTTTTTGAGAAAGAGTACCTTCTACAACATTTAGTCAAAACAATATAAATAGGGGTTTTTTAATGAATCAATCAGTAAAGGTTAGTAAGAAAACATGTGGGCTAACCTAAGCGCTAGAAGAGCTATGTGGTTACTTAATTATGAATTGCAACCATATGTGGAACATTTTTGTGTTTTCTCTACTGATGTTTATCCCCGTCGTTGTCATGTACTCCCACATAAACACAACTCAAATACCATTGAATTCAAGGCCTCCTATCATCATCAACTGCGAACAGAACCTTGTTGAATAAACTATTGTCCACGGTGAAGACAACACATTAAGGGTGATGAGATTTCCACTAACCATATTTCATAGATTGGCTTCTCATCATTTACATATATGCTACTCACATTATTTCACCAATGCTTGCAGTAAGCATCATCACCCACCACACCACATACTAACTACAATTTTTTGAAATCAAAATTAATTTACGGTGTATTGTTTATTAACTGGTGAGGCATTTGGTTTATGGAAACGTCGTTTCATGGTTTGGTAGCATGACTATACGAGCAAAGTCATTCATCTCTCCATCGGTGAAAGGATAATTTGAGAGAATAACATCGATGCATGAGAAGCATAAATAGTATGTGGAAGAGAGTATTTCAACATGTAAGATATTTTATGTTTATATGGGTCTTTACATATTTAAAGGAGAAACCAAAACATTGCAAGGAACTATAAAACTATTATCATCAACCCAATGTTTTCCAAACTCATAATAGGAATTACAAATTAAAAGAAAAAGAAAAAGGACTAAAGAGCTTGAAAGGAACAATTTGTCCTTACCAAAGTTGTCCATCACCTCACACTTGGGTGTGCACACACACAGAGATAGAAAATAATTATGACACTGAAGCTAAAGAACTATAGGGATTTTCTTTCGATCTCAAAGCAACTTTCAATGCCATATATAGGGAGAAAATACAATAGACATTGATTAAAATGGTGCTCCCAAATAGTTGGAAGGTAGTTGTAATACCTTGGCTATATGAACATGTAAAGCTTAAAATTAGAACGATTTAGGGTCTTTTACAGAGCTTCAACAATATTTCCTAAAGCATTCCTTTGCATTCCACATTCCTCCCACTTCTCTGATTGGTGTTCCTTTACATCTCTTTGCGCAATTGCTAGTATTATATGGTTTGGAATTTTTTTATTTTTTTTTCTAATTAATTCTCAACCCATGATTTACCCTTCATTAAAAATATTTTAGATGACAGTTTGGATATTTCAATGGTGAGAATTTTGAGGGCTTTTAGAACTCAGACTATCCACAATATTCATTTTTTGAGTCAACATTTGAGTCTACAACACAACTCATCATCAGGACAAATTTGCAAAGAAGAGAAGAGTGTGAAGGAAATAAATAAGGATGGAAGCAAGAAAAAGATAGAGAAAGGGAGGCTAACCAACAAACCCTAACCTAAATTAAAGAAAATGATAAGAAAACAAAAAATTGTCAAATATTTTTTTTTAATTTTATTATATTCATAATTTCAATTTTAATAAATTTCAATTTAATATTAATAATATTAGAATAAAATCAATTTTATTATGGGAATTTTTATTAAGAATAATTAATTAAAACAAAAATAAATAATAATATTTATTATTAGTATTAATTATAATGTTATTAGTAATAATGTTCTTATTGCCAATAATGTTGTTAATTAATAATACTAATAATAAAGCTTATTATTATTTATTTTATGGGCTTATCATAATTATAGTTCATAAAAATGAGTGATAATAATAATGATCTAGGAATAAAATCATATTGTATAGGATACAAAGGGGACCATGAAAAGGTAAAATCTTGTTAAGGAATAATATGGAAAGGACACACAAGGATAGAAAGGGGAAATTAAAATATTATAGATTAGAATTAATTGTTAAGGTCTCTAATGATTAGATAAAGGAATGATGAAAGTAGGAGGATTGAAAATGAAGAGGGTACAAAATGCAGGAGGGTCGGGAACGAGCATTCATATGGAGAGAAAGGAGTCGATGGGGAGAGGAAGGTAGTGGTGTATGAATTTCAGTTAAGTGGGGGAGTAAGGGAATCCAATTTTTTCTTACTTCCAAACCCCCATCCTTATTGATATTGTGAATATGCTTAATAATTTCAAGGGCTTCATGCATTTTTTCTTATACTTATGGTTTTCTTTGGCAATGTCCTTTGTGTCTTTAAGACAAATATAGTGACAAGTCTTTGTTGAATATTCTACCAGTGTTGAAGATCCAGTTCTGTCATTTTTTATGTCTGCGTCATGTTATTTTAATCTAATTCTAAAAGACCTTCCAGTTTCTCCAATGCAACAATTTCCACATGAACATATCACTTTATAAACACCCTTTTATTGGAGCTAACCAAGGCTATTTGTAATTGATATCATCTTTTGTCTAATGGTTGATATGGGCTTGACAGAGGTTTCAATATATTCATTTTTTAGAACCCTCGCTAGTTTGTCTATGACTACCTGAATGTATGGAAGATACACTCTCCTGCTAGCAATTTCGGTGCTTACTATAGGTGGTTTGTCTTTATTTCTGGATCTAGTTCTTCTGATGGTCTTGATGATGTTCATATTTTTATATCCGATGTTTGCAAAGACCTTTCTTAAATATTCAATTTCTTCATCAACATGAGAGGTGTCTGATATTCTGACATCTCTTTTGAAAAGAGTCTTGAGTACCCCCATCTTTTGCGTCGAGCGATGGTGTGAGTCTGCATGTAGGTAGTTATCAGCATGTGCTTTCTTTCTGAATACCTTATGTCCAAGAGTTCCATCTTCATTTCTTATGAGGAGAATGTCTAAGAATGAGATATCATTATTTTCTTCAACCTCCATAGTGAACTTGATATATTTAGATATATTGTTGAGGTGATCTAGAAAGTTACTTAACTCCTTGTCCCCATGCGTCCAATTGACACTAGTGTCATTGACGAACCTAATCTAGAATTTTGGTTTGAACGGGAAAGTGTCAAGAGCTTTCTTTTCAAATTTCTCCATAAAGAGGTTGGCTACTATAGGGTAGAATGGAGACCCCATAGCTACTCCAGATGTTTTCTCAAATAATTCTCCTTGGAAGGTAAAGAAAGTGGAATGAAGACATATTTCAACAAGTTTTGCAGTTTGGGGATCTGTGACCTCTTTTACAACCTGTACAACTTTCTCTAAAGGGATCTTAGTGAAGAGTTGGACAACATCAAAACTTACAATTTTATCACTAGCATCCATGGGAAATTTTACGAGTTAATATTTGCAAGTGGGCTAATTTTCCATGGTTTTTCCAAAAAATAGATTCGCCAATTTCCATTTTTTTCTAAAAGTGATTTTCCTAAATTTTACAGTATAAAATTATATTATCCTAAAAATCGCCAAAAAATTATAGAGACTATATCAAGTCATTAGAAAATTGGATATTTAAAAAAAATATCACTAAATGTTTTACAAGTTACATATTAGGGACTTGTAAGATTCGCCAAGGTATCTAAACTTTAAGATAAATTTCCATGCTTAAAATTTTCCCTACTAGCATCCAGCCTCTGTTTTATAATGAATTCAACATAATGGTTGGAATCTTTTATGAATGAGTTGGTCTTACCAACAAGAGGGGCCAAGGTGCTAGCAACATAGTTTTCCAATTCATATGTGGGCGCCCCAATAATGTTGACAATAGGTCTAAGAGGGGCAGCTGCTTTATGGATTTTTGTGGCTGCATAAATTTGTGGGGTGATTTCACTATAATAAGAGAGCCACTTATGGATAGAAATGAATACATCACCAAAATGAAAGACCACCTTTAGAACAATGGCAGCTACAAGAAGCTCAAAGATAACCCAATTTCCAAAATTACCAGAATTGTTAAAAAAGCTATTAAGGACTCAAACCTGGACGAAAGAGTAAAGAAGTGTCTCTCTCCCGAGGATGATTGAATCCACCTTTAGTGTTAAAACCCAACAAATTGCATTGGCTAGAGTAGAAGCATAATCGATGAATGGTAGAACAAAAATAAAGACTAAAGCAAACATGATCAAAGAATTGGAGAGTCAAATAGTTATTTTGTTAGGTTTTCCCAAAGGCGGGAATGACACCAAACGATTATTGGAGTCCAAAGATAGAAAAATATGAAAATTAAAAGTGACCTTCAAAGCTTATGAACTTGAATTTTCATATTTGGTTAAAGCCTATCAACATAGGGAAGAAGAGGAGTACAAAGTACAAGAACTATAGAGAACTCTCAATGTAAAGGAGTCACAACTTAAATATTTGAAGGAGAAAACAATAAAACAAATGAGAGATTAGAGGTTGAGGAGAAACAATATTAAGACAAAATCAGTTAATATATGATTAAAATTGACTCTATTCTTAAACAGGATGTAGCTGGAGGTTATAGCTCCGATAAGCTTAAATTATTTAAACTAAAGGTTACTGATCTAGAAGAGAAAATAAAGAATCTAAAGTTAGAAAAATAAATCATAGCAAATTGGGTTGCAGAAATCAATAAGAAAAAGAAATGTTATTGAAGGAATCAAATCCTTCCTAAGAGTAAACGAGGAGTTAAAATCTTTAAGGAAGTTTATATACAATGATACATTGGGAAGAGCTACGACATCTTAAGCAAGAAATAAGATTTGGGACATGATTAATGAGAAGATTGCAACAATAAGGCCTTGCGTGGATATATTATAGCATTGTGAGTGTCATTATCCCTAATGCTCAAATAGAAATGAGGAATGTAGTCCATGTTGTGAATGAGAAGCTAAAGGAGGTCGATCAACTTATACAAAATTTGAATTCCATTGATGAAAGTGTTATAATTTTTTTTGGTCTTCCTACTAGAGCAGAATGCATTCTTCTTTTTTGTAAGTCAAGGAAGAAAGGAAAACTCTGGAAAAAGACCTTTGACTCCATGCTTGGCATGCACATTTTGTTTAAGAGGCTTTGTCATTGAAGTATCAAACTTGATCATTGTTATCACGAGGCTCTACAAGACAATAGTGGACCATTTCCACATGGAACATGGTATTTCTAATAATATTAAGAGCATTATCAGAGTCAAACAAGATTTTCCTCGCTCTTCAACATTATTTAGGATTTAAATTTTTAACTTGAAAGGTTTCATAGAAAGAATACAAAAGTTGGTGATGGGTGTATCTTACACCATGCCTTCGTCTCATTACTTCTCATTTTTGATGACATGGTTTTCCTAACCTCCTTTGCTAATGTATCACAAAGACACTTGGATGCACTTGCCAGCTCTTGTGATCATCACCAACTTGTAGTTGACCATAGACTAAGGTTATGGTCTGTAAAAGAACTTTGTGTGCCACATTGATTTTAGAAGGAAGTTATGAACTTTGTGTGCCACATTGATTATAGAAGGAAGTTATGTATTATAAAGGGTTGTAGTTCTAATTTTAGTAATGTCCAAGTTTAGTAATTTGCTTTCCTAGTTTTAAGAAAAAGTGTCCAATCCTATAATAAGTATAAGATCCACTCCTAGCAGCATAACCAACATTTTAACCAAATCAACATCTTAACCAGATCAACATCTTAACCGAAAAAAGGACTATGTTTCACTTGTTTTATTTGAAATTCTCCAATGTCTACATCATTTTATTTTAGGACATAAAACAAGTTATCAAAAACACATACTAATATAATTGAAGACATACAACCAAGTTTAGGTCAATTTCAACATGTTGAGAGTAATTTTCCATTTGAAATACAATCATTGTATTTTAAGTGGAAGAAACAAGTTATCATATTGATATATTGGAAGACATACAGCAAAGTACAATAGCAGTAGTTTTCCATTTGAAATGACACAGACATAGGATTTGGATTCGAGCCATAATCTCTAGTGCACATCATGAATTCCTTATCCTGCAGATTTGATTTTACAAGATATTGTCAAAAAGGCATATGTATGAAAATATCATCTTCTTCTTCTTCTTCTTCTTCTTTTGTATCTTAGGAACCCAACAAAACACCTAACATGTAGCTAGTAGAAAACCACTCGGGGTCTACGATCTATCCTCCTCCCTATAAATCGGGTCACAATTGGGGGTCTTTAAACCTTGGATCTCTTAATTTTCACAAATTTCTCATTATTGTGATCACCAATTGAGCTACCCCCCTCGGACATAAGATGAGAATTTTTTATTGCCAATTGTGGTTCTATTATAATCCATGTTATTGCAAATTCTTTATTGAAATCTCCTAGAAATTCTGAATAAACTAACATGTTGTTCATTGCATGTAGGAAAGCATAAATTCAACTTATCTATAAGCCTTTATAATATATTATTATTTAAACTAATTGCATGTAATAATTTTGTAGATAGTTGTAGTTATGGCAACAGTTAAATTTGATGCTCATATAAGGAAAACAAGGAGACAAGTGACCAAGGGCGTGCAACTATGATGCACTTCATCATATGAAGGCAGGGTGAATCATGTGAATGTCAATAATGCTCCCAACAATGTTGTTGAGGATGACTATGTGGCAGAAGATGATGTTGTCCCACCATCAACCACAGTTCAACGTGCAAGTTCAACTAGGAAGATTAACACTATAAAAAGACAGGAAAATGAAGACATGTTAGCTATAATTGACGATGTAGAGTTTAATGGATATTAGATTCAAGTAGCTGCAAAAAATTACGACATTTCTCCCTCGTCACTACATTATTGGATAAATGGGCTCACTCATACAAAATGTAGAGGGCCTATTGCAGTTATGATTGAAGAGGAAGAATTCAAGGTGGTTTAGTGGTGCAAGGAGATGACACAATTGGCACATGGGTTAGAGTTGATACAACTCAAATCCACAATTGCTCAAATCTGTTAGAGGAGGCCAAACCCATTCAGAGATGGATTTCTTGGTAAATAATGGTGGTTTGGATTTGCAAAAAAGCTTACCGACCTTGTATTATGTACAACCGAGAGCCTTGATAGAGACAAAGCTTTAAATATACGCCTTGAAATTGTGTCTAAGTTCTATGACACTCTTTCTAGTGCATACGAGAAACACCCTTATCCTCCAAACCATATATGGAGCTTTGACGAAACAGGTTTACAAGCAAGAAGGAGTTGTGGCATGTAGGTAATTGCCAAGAGGAATAAAAATGTACCAAATACTTTTCTTAAAAGTAGGGAGTGGAACACTATTCAGTGTTGTGTCAAAGCAATTGGTACTTCAATCCCAAGATTTTATCTATTCAAGAGTAAAACTCAACTGAAAAACTATATACAAAATTGTGAGTTAGGTGCATGCATGGATGCACATCCCCATGCATGGATGACTAAATATTTTTTTTTGACTTGACTTTGTCACTTTGCTGCACCTATACTAGGTGGTGTATCACCTAAAAACAAACAACTATTGGTTTTAAATAGCCTTCGAAGCCATATTGCTATGCAAACAATTAAGGAGGCTAATAATTTTGGCATCAACCTATTAACATTCCCTGCTCATACCACTTATAGATTGCAACTCCTTGATGTGAGTGTGTTTGGGAATTTCAAGAACTATTTCCGATAGAGAGAGGTTCATGGATGGAAAAGAATCCAAGGGTTGAGGTGAAAAGGTTTGAGCTAAATGAGATTGCAAGTAAAGCCTTTAAAATGGCTCTCACACCATCAAATATCAAAGTTGGGTTTAGGAAGACTAGAATATGACCACTTATGATTACCTTATGCATGATATTGGTTGTAATGAAGCATTTCATGTGGTCACTGAAGAAGAAGGAAATGTTCAAGCACTTGTTGATGCACAAAAAGAAATGGATGAACATGAAGATGAAATTGAAACTGATAATATGATTTCCCTCCCTCATTGACACTTATATGGCGATGATGACGAATATGTCAGTGAAACACAATATAATCATGAACCAATTGACAGTAACATGGAGGTTGTTCCACCAACTGAAGCACATGAAACTTCTACATTTGATATTCTTAATTACTCTGTTGATCATGCCACTAACAATGAGAATGTGTTTAAAAATAACATTATTGATATTGCACTAGGAAGCAACATTAACTAATTGATATTGCCAAGCCAAGTAACCCCACCACCATGGCTAGTAGAAGCCATGATGAATATGAACAAACATAATGTCTCAAGAACCAATGAAAAAGCATAAACATGCCTTCACAACCAACATAATCAAACAATGAAATTGTTCATTTTTCGTGGACAATAAATCAATGGAAGAAGAAATTGTACATAATGAGAAATCAAACAAAGAGAACAATATGGTTCAATCAATTGTCCCGAATATTGAAAGTAAAATGTTAAGCAAGGAGTAACAAGTGTCAAGGAAGGAGCAGTTGAACAACATTTGAGCTGCACTTTTCCCTCTCAAATTCTCTGCTTTCTCACCTTTCAAATATAACAATTTTTTTAAACTATTCACTTCACTCTTTACTCTAGGTCTCCTCTATTGACACGAATCAAGATGGAAAATTGTTAACAAGGAAAAAATAAATTATTGGATATCAAATTTATAAAATAGTAGGAAATCATAAATAATGTTATTAAAGGCATAACAAAGTTGTAGAGAAATGAGAGATTAGGCATTGTTTTCACACATCAAAAATTTATCATTGTGCTCTATTCAAAGAATAATTCTAGACATTGGAAGACATCAATTTTTTTTTAAGATAGACACACTAACAAACTGTTAAAAATATCTCCATCACACGTCAAAATAGGAGTTATCTCACTGAAAAGAATCTCTTATATCCAACTAGATCTGACAACTTCCTAGAACTTGAAATAAACTATTCACATAGAAACAAACTCTACCTTGCATTGAGAAATACAATAACAATCACAACCTTTAATATATCACACATTAGACAAGTAGGAGCTACTCATTCTAACACTCCCCCTTAACTAGTACTTGTCTCAATTTTTATGAGGTCAAGTCTTCATCATCAACTATCATTGATTCAATTCATCAAATGCTCCACATATTGTGAGGATACTTCTAATTTGCAAAGTCTATATCTAGTCCAACCTCACACTTGCATCTTATACCTCATTCATGTAGACATCAACAAATTTTCAAAGTTTATATAAACGAACAACCATCCATCTTAATACATAGGTAGCTAACCATTGCAATCACTAATCTAGTATGGCATCCATATATATGATTCATACAACTTCTTAATAAACTCCCCTTGAACGTACATAAAACTTCTACTTTCTAAGCCTATCCTTCCTTTTCAATTGTTGAGGTATGTGGAATCTTCATCCACATCTTTGACTTTTGCATCTTTGACATTTCTATTCAATAATCTCCTCAAAAAAATTGTAATTGTTCAACCGGTCAATTTTAACAAAATTTATAGTGGCATATTAAAAAACACATTTCCCTTCACCTACCATACATTCTTCGTAAGTTCAATGTCACATAAATTCAACTCTGTCATACCAATAACATCTATCTATGTCATATTAAGGATTTCCCATGTGTTTTCCTCACAACCATTGAACACATAAAACACAATGGAACAAGCTGCCATAAACGACATCTCAAGACCTCGCTATTTTTGAGACATCTAACAATACACAGGGCCATGCATCTCTGCTCAATTACAGCTTACACGTACAACTCCATTCATGAACTAAGCATCAGGCGACAACTCAAGCAAGATCATCACGGGTAGTTTACTATCACTAGATCTCAATCATCACCAGCACTAATGGCAGATTACCGTCATCTTTTTCTGGTCAATTTAACAATCCGCACTTTGGGCAGACGAACACTCGGATTTGTATCTCAATAAGCCATCCTTGTAACATCAATTACAGGAGTTTTTGAGAGTGTAGTCCAATGATTAGGTGAAGAGATTTAGTCTCCACAAATAATGTCGTCTAATCCCCAACACATCTATATATATGCTTAAAGTTGTTTCAAACACAATTTTCTCAATTAAAAAAACAAAAAAACACAATTAAATCTTAATGTTATCTTCCATTATGACAAATTCCACAACCCGCCATGCACATGATCTCATAGCCTCTGTGGTTAAACAAATTATCACGAACACATCATAGAAATCATTTATAAAAAACAATCCACTCGTTAATCCTAGATTTACAATGTAGAATTTGCGTGATCACAGTTCCTACTGTGAGAGCATCAGGGTTGACTGTTGTACCAACTCTAATACCATGTAGTAGAAAAATTGGGAGATCATGAGGATTGAAAAATAAACATGTTTACACATATCAACATTTTGTTTATATGTTTTATTTAACAAAATAATTGCAACATATAAGTAGATCAAACCTTGTTTTAAGACAAACACACAATTCTATTCACATAGAGACTATTTCTATCTCCCTCCCATTGAGCAATACAGTAGCAATTACATATTTTAATATAATTAAAAACAAAACAAGAATTAGTCATCCCAAACAAGGAGCCCTGAGGCCAAGCTACACAGAGCATACTTGTCTGACAAATAACTCACTAGCTCCACAATAATATAAATGCTAAAAAAGCACACTAGCTCCACAATAATATACAGAGGAATGGAAAGCAGGTTATACTATAAAATCGTCATTGCTACATTGCTACAGTATTGCTCATTCTTGGAGGCTCCTTTAATTTTTTTTTCTACATTTAAGAAATAAAAATAATGCAAAAGCCACAGAAGAAGACACAAATAAGGGCATCATTCCTTTCTGCATTTTTAGTCTGCCAGCTTCTTCCCTTTGATGGAGGGCCTCATCCCTTTGCTTTGTTAATTCATTATTTTTATTCAGTTCCTTGATTAAAATCATCTTCAAGTGGTTTAAAGATGCCTCTAATTCTGCTTTTTCTGTTTCAGCATCGTCCCTTGCTCGCTTTTCATATTCAAGCTC
Source organism: Pinus taeda (assembly GCA_000404065.3). NCBI lineage: Eukaryota > Viridiplantae > Streptophyta > Pinopsida > Pinales > Pinaceae > Pinus > Pinus taeda. Next base: position 12,945 of record APFE030734810.1, on the reverse strand, counting down.
CAAAATAGTTTCCTTAAGGCATGCCTCTTTTCTCAGAATTGCATCTTCTTTCAAAAGGGCCGCATCCCTCTGCCTCTTTAATTCATCATTTTTGTTGAGTTCCTCGACTAAAACTAACGACAGGTGGTTTAAACATGCCTCCAAATGGGCTTTGTCTGTTTCAGCATTTTTCCTTGCTTGACTTTCAGATTGAAGTTCCAAAATAGCCTCCTCAAGGATTGTCTCTTTTGTCTTAAATGCATCTTCTTTCAACTCTAAAGCTGCGTCTAATTGCTCAGCAATTGTTGCTTTTACTCTCCAAGCTTGTGCAATTTGATGGAGGGTGTCAATCCTTTGCCTTGCAAATTCTTTGTCTGCAAGCATCTTCAAGTAGTTAACTGAAGTCTCTGCATCTGCCTTTGCCATTTCACCTGACATTGGAGGGCATGTCTCTTGCCTTCGAAGTTCCGGTTCCAAAATAGCTATGTGAAAGTTTTCTGCAGAGATTTCGTAAGAAATATTTGGCAATACTGCTTGTATGGCCATTATTTCGCGCTCGTAAAGAATGTCTGGACTGCAAAATGGAAATTTCAAATAAGAAAAAGTATGTAACAATGCTATCCTACAAAGGAAGATGTCTTATACAAAAAGCTTGTTCCAGAATGCTTTTACCATAGGACAAACTTATAAGTTCGACACTCTCCCAAGAAGAATGTTTCACCAGCATAGGGTGGAGCTCCCCTTCTATTAACGTAGCCAGGATAGTCTTCTTTTCTAAAGTTAACCGACTCTTTCAAAAGTAAGCCACATTCTTCTGCTTGTTTCACTAACTCCCACTTATTGTATGGGTATCTTTCTTTGTGAGTAACATGAATTTCTCCAATTTCGCTTACCATAGTCTTTGCATTCTTGAAAAACATCTTCAACAAGTGGCGGTGCTTGCTGAAAGTAAAAAATAAAAAAAATTGACCAACTATAATATTTTATGATGCATTTGTGATCAGATGCTCTAATCTCCACTTACAAAATAAATACCTTGATTTAACAAAGGGTTAATCATTATATCACTTTCATAAATGTTGTTGGAGCAGGAAATTATATAAAGTCTAAAAGAAACTTACTTGATAACTGTTGAATGGCATTCCTGTCCACAAAATCCTGCATGAGGGAAGTTGTAGACAATTCTATGGAACTTCATCTTCCTTATGATATGGTGCTCCTCCATTGTGGTTACATCAACGTCATGCAATACCAGTGCTCCAAGCCTTTCCAACTTTGAGAGAGTCTCATGGGCTGAATTATAAAACTGTTGCAGCTTCTCTGCATCAAGGGCATAAATATAGAAACTAAATCATAACACAAAACGTATACAATAGCAATCATAAACACAAGAAGAAAACACACAGAAAAATTGGAGGAAACGTTTGAGACCTCTACTGTTAAGAGAGGTGGCAACCATGTTTTCTGCAGACCCAAATGCATTAGCCAGAGATAAAGAAAAAGAAAAGTCCCCTTCTCCAACTAACAATATCTGATGGAAGTTGGAGTAATGCTTGATATGTCGATCATGCACATGATATTCCATATCTGAATACAGGAGAGGTTCCACAAAGTGTTTCTGAATTAATCCCCTGCCATCCAAAGTCAATTATTGCCAGAAATAAATCATTTGGAAAATCGTGCGGAAATGTATGTCAACCTGCAACTATGTTTTTGCAATTAATTAACAAAATGCAACATTTTTTAACAACTAAAGAACTTATCTCACTTGCTAACAAAGGATGTGAAGAATGATGTTGTCTCTTGCCACACGTCTTCTCTCCAACTACAGAGAGGAAATAAAATGATCATTCATATCATTTCTCTTCTGCGAATTCTATCATTTAACAGAGACAATCTAGCCAAAACAACTCAAGAACGCATGGAGCAAACTCCAATATTATTTGTCACTATATCCATTAACCCATCAATGAACATTCAAACCCATAAGAACTGCATGCTACACATAGTCTATATTATCAGCGTGTTGTTCCATCGAAAATTAAGAAGGCTCCTCAATCCCCAAGGGATCAGCGTGTTGTTTAATTTGATTGTTATATATGGTGATTGTTAATTCATCAAAAGCTGAAGGTATAATAAATGTGTGAAACAGAAAGCCTTATAAATAATTAAAGGAATAAGTAATCCAGGATGTACAAAGTGAATAGAGAATGACGCAGGGAGTACATCATATTGAAAACGTTGTAGCGTGAATTTATTTTTTATATAAACATTTTATATAAAAGATGGCTCTCTCCTCTACATCTCTCCTGATATTTTAAAGTTATCTATTTAAAAATAGAATAGTTTTTCATAAACTTTAATGGTACCAGTTCGT
>APFE030734810.1:0-10199 GCA_000404065.3 Pinus taeda | reverse complement strand
TAAACATCAAGATAATTTTCTATCCTTAAAATTTTCACTGCCCCCACTATTACACCAAATATAACTAATTCATAAATGCAAAGGAGAATCGTTAAATTGGAAAGACCGATGGTCACTATTACACCAAATACAACTATTTCATAAATTTCACAAAAGCCACAAACATGCCAACTAAAAAGCACTTAACCTCCCAAGATTTGAACCCACAACTAGACAAACCAATTGTTCACAAAACCACTTAAGTTAAAGATCCTTTGACTATTTTATATACCATTTCAAATATTATTTGAAAAATAAAAAATAGAAAAATTAATAATATTAAAATTTATTGGGACGTGACCCTCTTGGGGGTGGATGAACAGAGGGGACATCATATGGTTCAGGTTGGGTGGATTAATGGGGAATGACACATGCTTCAAAGTGGCGAGGTAGCCATGACAGGTGGCACCGAAATGGTTGAACTATCGAGAAGTTGAAAACCTGTTTAAAGCCTTGGACGATCTACAATTGCATACATTTTTGGTCTCTTGGTATGGGCAATAGGGAGGGAGGCTTTACGAATGTTGAGTATCCATAGGAACACCTATGCATGCTCGTTGGTTTTGGAAGCTTTGTCTTGGTTGGTGATTATGAATAGCATATTTATCCTGGCTTTGTGCTTGGTTGAGTGCATTTCAAGGTGGTGTGAGATCCAAGGGAGGGGGTTCTTGGATGCTTGAAATAACCTCCTGAATCGTGGGTGAGAGCTCCTATTGCGCAACTTCATTCTATAGAGATCAACTCTTGGAGTGACTTTCGAACCCTTGGTGGTGTAGTGGTAATTTTGGTACCTCCTATTAGTTTCAATTATCATTTTGGTCCTGGGGTTGGAACATGGTTGGTATGCTTAGTTTAGTTTTTGTACTAGGAGTATGAGTTTCTGTTGTGAAGCTTCGAATTGGGGTATTCGAGGAACATAATTGAAGGGCATTTTCGTCTTAGTGATTTCACAGAGAATCCCTTTCTCGACACTGGTGTTAATTGGATTCTGTGTAAGGGCCTGTGTCAATCTTCGTATTTTGGATGTGTCAGGAAACATTAGAACCATAGTGTGGCTTAGTCTTATTTGGAGGTGTGGAGCAGTTGGCCCTAGGGAAGTGGGTTGCTTCCCTATAATTTTAAAGCCCTTTCCTGGTGTCTTGGAGATACAATGTCCATGTTGTGCTAATGAGGTTGAGCCTGGCATGAAGCAAGACCTCGAGGCCAACCACACAAGTGGGTAGGAGTGGCGAATGCGAACGTGACTGGTGGTGTGGATATGGTGGGGGAAGTGGCCTAGATTCAGGCCTAGTCGTCAAGTCGAGTGGAGTAACCACCCACACTAGACTCTATTGTTGAGCAGGTGCGCAACATCTCGACTGTTGTAGAAGACCTTTGGCTACAATATTATGATGATAAGAATGAGGTGATTGCATTGCTCAATGAGATTTAGTATAATCAGTGGGACATGTTGGACCGTTTGGTATCTTTGTGTCAGAGCCAGTGTCGAGATAGTGAATGATTGGAAGAGATGAAGGCGTGCCTAACTTACATTGAATTTCATGCTCACAAGGATCATGGCCCTGTTGCAGGCCCAAACCCTTCTCAAGCACCAGACATTCACCTTTGAATTATGTTTTTTGTTGGTTGTTTTATAGTTCTTCACGTGTTTTTAATCTTCCTTTTTGGTCTCTCGAGATTATGTAAAAAATGATACTTCCTACTCAATTTTTGTACCACTCTCATGGCTAACAAATCCAGTTAGAGTGAAGTTAGGAGAACCTTGTTGAATAGGAATTTCATGTGCCAGTACAAGTCCATCATGTGCATATACTAATTGAAATGATCATGTGTGTGCGAAGTATCAAGCACCCAATCAACCAAGTCTATCATTACCTCCATGTTTGAGAGAAAGTGCCTCAAGTTGGTTCCATTCTGTTTAGCATGCATGATTTCTTCTTTAATAGGAGAAGGGGGTAAGTTCTTGAAAGTGAGTTGATGCTTCCTCCACCCTATCATGAGTTCGTGTGCTTCCTCAACTAGCCCATTCTTGATAGTATGTTGCGCCCATGTGGACACATGCTTGCTGACCTAGCATGGCAGCTACACAGGGAGGAGAGAAAGGCCAAGGAACACTACTTATGTGTCAAGGAAGAGACAAAGATTGACAGGTGTAAAGGCACTAACAATAAAGAAAACTTGGGTCCATGACCCAAACAAAGGTTAGTCATCAAAGAAGAGGCAAACTAGCTAGGAGGGTGCTAGCAAACGAAAGAACCAACAAGAAAGAGCTCCACAAAGAACCAAGGGCCATGAGAGGGAGAAGTCTCCATGGAAGTGTAGGGGATTAGCCATCGACGGATAAGAATATGAGACCACATTGTTACTAGGAGTGAAGATCAAGGCAAGAAAACCAATGAAAGAGGACGAAATAGACAGCTAAGAGGAGAATATGGTAGACTTGCCCAAGTGAAAATCCACCCGGTTGTTGTAATACATTTTCACCAATGTAGAATGCTTTGGTTAGTTCTGAGATGCTCGATAGACCACTATATAATAAATTTTGATGTAGAGCAAGTTAGGTTTCCAGTTGAAGTTAAGGAGGGAAAATGCCAGCTTCATGGAGTAAATCTTGCTAATGAGATATCTTTCCCTTCCGTGAATTTTGCCTGGAAATCTAGGAGCGTTGGAGCGTTGCAAGCATAGATCAAAGGACCAAGCCAATGTAATATATCCCTCAAGAGCTAGGCTTCCTCATTTAAAGGAGGAGTGAACCATCAAAGCACCTGAATTAGCCTTTTGGAATTGCCCCATCTTGCCTAATATCCTTTTGTCAAAGGTTTCTGGTGATAGTGGAGCTATGAATTACCAGGACTGTGACATAAAATGCCATACTTGGTGGCAACAGAGTCTGCTCAATCACGCCATATGAGGAGATCAAGCGATTATACAGTGAGATTGTTTGTCACGTGGACTATTACATTGAATGCCATACTTAGTGGCAACAAAATATACTCGGTCACACGAGGGGAGGAGATCAAGCAATCATGCAATAATTTGTTTGCCAGGTGAAGCAAATTTGATAGAGGTTCGAAGGGCAATGGTGGTGTTTTAGTTGCATGGTGTCAACCCAGAAAATTATGTTGTTCCTCATGCTATAGTTCATGTGGTTGAATGAATAGTTAAGGGGGTGTGCTAACAATTCCTCGGTCGAATGACCAAGCAAGATGGAAAAATCCTCACCCCCACCCTCTCGCATGCGAAACACCCCATCCAAGGATAAATGTATGCTATAAAATAATATAGAAATATTAATAAAAATATAATTCATTTTAAAATAATAATAATAATAATTTTAAGCTATTGACTCTTTATATTAAATTAACATAAAAAATGAGTACCATTAATTTTATCAATGATCTTCCACCTTATAAATAAACTATGACCATTACAAGTTAAAGAAACTCATGGCTGGGCCTTGTCACAAGTCTAATAATAAATCATAAAATGTGAGAGTTTATATCTATGCTTTTGTAAGCATTCAAAACAAGAGGAAAAAAAATCATATAACATGATATCGAAGGGACTCCAACTTTTCTTTCAAGCTTACCAAAAAAGTAAGAATTACCACCTTATAAATAAACTGGGACCGTTACAAGTTAAAGAAACTCTAGGCTTTTCCTCATCACAGGTCTAACCACAAATCATAAAATGTGAGAGTTTATAGCTATGCTTTTGTAAGCTATTCAAAACAAGAGGAAAAAACCATATAACATGGTATCGAAGGGAATCCAACTTCTTTTCTTTGAAGCTCACAAAAATAGAAGGAATTATTCCAATGACTCATGTCCTTGAGCTTGCCATCGTTGTTGACCCACCTAGGTTTCACTATCTTCATGTATGAAATTGGGTTTCAATGAAGGTCCTTTATGAATTAGAACTTAATCATTTTCTTCTTTGTTTTTAATCTGATTCTCTAAATGAATATGCATTATAATCTCAACATTCAAGATATTTTTGTGTAGGGTATCAAATTTTCTTTCCATCACATTTATCTTGTGTAGAATATTTTGGTGTTGGCTGCATTTCTCCTCCATTATTTGAGCAATGAAGGATTTATTCAACCAATATAAATGTGTTAGCATAAATACCTTTCTATCACATGTTCTAGAATACCCTAGGTCAAGGATCCATCCTTCGAACTCTACTTCCACATGATCTTTGGGCGTTTGTTGTATGTTTTCTATTGACAACTTTTATCCATTTTTAATGGGATACCTTCACAACTCTAGGTTTTCAACAGGGCAATTCTAAGTCTAATCACCCTCACGCCATTAAAAACTAGCTATTCTAGTCATGTTAACCCGTAGAAAACCATAAACATAAAGATAAGAACAAGAGTTTGAGATGTTAACCAATTAAGTTCTAGTCAAACTAAGTGTTTTGTGCTCTAACCCAATGATATCCATCCATAGCTAAAGCATTGTCATTTAAAAAAAATGAGCCTAGCTTTAAAATATTGGGTACTTGTATTTTCCATAATTGTAGGGGCTCTCATCAACCTATAAAAATAATGGATTGAGCTGCTATCTAGATAGAATGTCTTTGGATGGTTTATTGTCATCCTTCCACTACAAAGGAGAATCATCAACTTGGCTCTCTATCTTCCCTTTGAGTTACAAAGAGGTGGAAACGTTTTTAGAGCTACTCCATCATTTTGAGTGCATGCATAGATACCTCATCCATGTAAATAATAACAATAATAATTTAATTTCAAAGTTACAATTTAGTTAAATACAAAATTTAAATATGAGGTCATTTCCTTTACAAGGGAAAAAACCTTATTTATTAAGGTGTACATAATCTTCAAACATATAATCTTACTAAGACTATACCATAAATCTATCAAAAGTACAGAAATATCAAACTCTCCAAGGAAAACATTTTATAACTTACTTTTACCTTTAAAAATATATATATTTTTTGAAATGATTAATAAATCATAATTAAAGTATTGATGAATGTCTTTCTTTATGGTTTGCATCTCAGACAAAACCCCACCATAAGGCCCTTTTTCTAATTGTGGTTTGGGGAATATTGTTGGAAATAAACCAAGTCATCTTCAAAGATAAGGCTCCTTCTACAACCAATATTGCTATTCAAAGCCTAGCCATTGCACAAATTATTTCTTTCTAGAAACCTGTTTTACATTCTCACCATCTTCAAAGATAAGGCTCCTTCTACAACCAAGAGATTGCTATTGAAATCGTAGCCATTGCATAAATTATTTCTGTCCAGAAACCTATTTTACATTCTCACCATCTTCAAAGATAAGGCTCCTTCTACAACCAAGACTGTTATTCAAAGCCTAGCCAGTACACAATTTTTTTTCCAAAAACCTGTTTTACATTCTCATCATCCTCCTCTTAAGGATATACAAGCAGACACAACTTGGTATTCTTTGATGGGGTGGCACAAAGGACCCCTCATTAAGAGGTGCAAGTGGAATTCTTAATCTTTCTCCAACAATTTCCATATCTTTCTATAGAAATAATGGTTTTATTTCAAACAATTTAACTGATTTTTTGTTCTTAAACTATTACTTCATATCATTACCTCACAGGGAATCTTCTCTATTCATGTCTATAGAAATTATGAAAATGTCATTAATTGGATAAAAGTAATTGGGCAATTATACTTTCTCTCCATATATTTAAAAAAAAAATACAGCAACAGAATTTTCACTTTACTCAGATTTTCTTTCATCAACTGTAAAGGCACAGGAATCCAAAAACAGATACCCTATCAAAGCAAGATTGGATATGAATAGCAAGATTGGATATGAATAGAAGAAACACATTTAGAATCACTTGAAATCAACAAAAATATTTTGTAAACCCTGGCTCCTAATTAATTTTTTTTTAAATCACACATGAATATTTATTGATGTATCTAGTTTCTCGATTTTTTTTTAGCTTTTTGTAACGATATTTTGAGATGTATATAAGAATCTTTAGAAGAGGGATAATTATATATATATTTTTTAGAAGGTGGGTAGTTACTATCATCCTCACAAAAAAGGAAAAGTAGACAGAAAAATTATTGATAACCTCAATAGGGAATGCCGTATGGCACATACAGATTGTAATTTTATTGCAAAAAATTGAAAAAATGTGGTAATATCAATTCAAATATATAATTTAAAATCAATAAATAAACAAATTCAAACACATAATTTGAATTTACAATGGAAGTATAAAATATGAAGTTTACATCCAAAACTATGGATAGACATAAAATATAACGTTTACATGCAAAAACTGAAGGAATAATTTATATTTTAAAAAGACTTATGAGTGATTTCAGTAAAAGCTACATTTTAAAAACTAAGTGAAAGATAAATGAGTAATTTATATAAAAGTATCAGTACAGTGTCTCTCAACCCCACAAATACAAAATGCGTTACTGTGCAAGATGTAATCACCGATGCAAGTCTGATAATAAGTGTTCTAAAGGGACAGATCTCAACCAGACATTTTTCAGAATGTTTCATCAATTGCATTCAAGGTTTCATTGCTTATGTTCAGCTTTCTTGTGGCCCTTCATTAAATCGGTAATCTGAAATTTCTGAGAAGAGAACCCAATCCGTAGAAAATGAACCCAGACAACCTTTTGCAATTTATATAACCCTGCAAACCCCCAAAGAAAGTAATTGCAAATTTGCTTACCTTGACTCGGTGGGAGCTTTCTTCCTTTGGCAGGGGATTTGAAACCCAATTTTGTGAAGATCCCAAACCCGCAATGGCAGGAGCAGCTGCTATGGTATCCAGAAGTACTCCAAACGTGAAGAACAGTAAAGGCTGTGCATTAAAGGAATAACTGGCAGAGATGAGGACGGCCTGCATAAAACCAAAATGAATAGACATTAATATTACTTTCAGAAATGATCAAGGAATAGTTCGAACGCAACATCAAGGAAATTACCACGAAAAGAGGCCGCTCTCAGAAACACCAAGGAAACAGGGCCACTCACTTATGGCCAAGAAAAAATAACAGAAGGTAAAGTGAAACCCAGTTCGCAGAAATTTCAAACCTAGATTTGAACTATAATGCTAGCCGAGATTTCAATACTACGACATTCATAGACACCAAGTCATCTATAATGTTAGCTAGGATTTCAAACCTAAATTCGACTATAATGCTAGCTGAGATTTCAACCATAATAGCCATTCCAATTAACAGATTCAAAGAAAAAAACTATTTCATTTACTGCAACCAAATATATTGTCATGGCGTTGAATTTTACGTACACATTATTGTTAATGGGCTCCTCGTAAGTGGACTGGTCAGGTAATCTAAAATACAAAATATATAAACCATTAGTGTGTGATATTAATGAAGGAATTGTCTGTGAGAGAGAAGCTAGCACAAGTATGGGTATTGAAGAATCCTAGGAAATTTTACAGGTATAGTATACAAGGAATGATGTGTAAGAGTGAAGAAAGTATGTAGTATATATGAGGGGATTTAGAAAAGCAATCTTGAAAATCTTCATGAGTGGCCTGGGAAAGCAATTTTTAAGTCCCCATCACAAGGCCCTTTTCCTGATTGTGGCTTGGGAATATGGTTGGAAAGAAACCAAAGATAAAGCTCTTTTTTCTACAGCCAAGATTGTTATTCAAAGCCTAGCCATTGCACAAATTATTTCTTTCCAAAAACCTGTTTTACATTCTCACCATCTTCAAAGATAAGGCTCCTACAACCAAGATTGTTATTCAAAGCCTAGCCATTGCACAAATTATTTCTTTCCAAAAACTTGTTTTGCATCATCCTCCTATTATGAATATACAGATAGACACATCTTCACATTCTTCGATGGGGCGCCACAAGGGACCCCTCATTAGGAAGGGAAATGGAATTCTTAATCTTTCTCCAACAATTTCCGTACCTTTCTCTACAAATATTGGTTCTGTTTCAAACAATTTAACTGATTTTTTTGTTCTTAACTATTACTTCAGATCATTACCTCACAAATAATCTCCTCTATTCATGTTTATAGGGAATCTCAAAATATCATTAATTAAATAAAAGTAACTGCAAAAATCCGCAATTCTACTTTTTCTCCAATATTTAAAGAATACAACAATAAATTCTTCACTTGAATCCGCAATTATACTTTTTCTCCAAATATTTAAAAATACAATAATTTAGCTTTTAGTATCTCGTTTCTTGAATTTTTTTTAAGCTTTTTGTAACGATAATAAGTAACATATCTCAACTAGACATTTTTCAGAATGTTTCATAAATTGCATTCAAGGTTTCGTTCCTTATGTTCGAATTTCAGGTGGTCCTTCTGTAATCTGAAAATTCTAAGAAGAGAACTCTTCCGTAAAATTTGAACCCAAGTAAAGTATTTTTCGTACGCCCATGTCAATTTCTATTATAATTTATGCGTACAATGAAGTGACAGTAAATGTGAAGTGGAATAAATAGGAATGGTAATCCAGCAACTCAGAAACTAAATACAGTAGTATGAGAAGACGTGCATTAATCTGTGAAGTTAAAGTGGTGTTAAAATACAATATATAAAGCATTATTCGTGTATGATATTAATGAAGTAATTAATTGTGTGTGTGAGAAGCTAGTATAACTATGGGTATTCAAGAATTTCAGGAAACTTTACAGGTATAGTATACAAGGAAGGCAATTCCTATTTCCAACTCTATAGCTTTATAAATGGGTGTTGACAAGTTAAGGGAATAGCGTAGTCCTTTTTCTCCACAGCACGTGAACAAATGAATGGAGCGTGGAGAGAAAGGGGGAGCGCTATTCCCCTCCCTTGTCAGCACGCATTTATAAAACTATAGGGTTGGAAATAGGAATTGCCTACAAGGAAGGAATGATGTATAGTGAAGAAAGTATGTATATATATTATATCATATGATGTGTGAATGTGAAGAAAATATATATGAGTGGATTTAGAAAGCAATCTTCAGAACCTTTATGAGTGGTTTCCGAAAGCAATTTTGAGAATCTTATATATATTTATTGTTTGTTTTTAGGAATGAATTAAATTTATTTTATTAAAAGAGAAATTAATGTATTTTTAAATATTATTAACATATTTTAAATTTATATTTAATATTTGAATTATTTTTTTATTTTTAAAAAATAAATTTGTAATTTTTATTTTATTAGAATATTCACTGTGTTTTTTAGTATTAAATACAATTGAATATTGTATTTACAAAATTAAAATTATATATTAATGGACATTATTTATTTCTTTTAAAAATTAATCATTCATCTATTTATTTTATGTTTTTTTTAGCTTATTACTATGGTGAATTTTTTTACAATAACTCGCTATAAATCATAAGAATCATTTTGTTTTTTTATTTTATTTTATTTGTAAAACAACTTTACACCCTTTTAAAAAATGAACCACATTAATATACAGAGAAATAATCACGTATCTTTACAGTTTTATTTTTTTCTTTAACTTATTGCCACACTGATTTTTTGTTACAATAAATCACTATAAATCATAACAATCATTTTTTTTTTCATTTTACTTTATTTTTAAAACAACTTTAAACTCTTTTAAAAAATGAACCACATTAACATAAAGGGAACAAATTATTTGTTTAGATAGAAATATTAGTTTTGCAAAGTTTCTTTATTCCACTTAAAACGCTTCATGTACAACCCTATCCATGTCTTTTACTCTATCCCATGAGGAAGGAGTGGATACTCTATCAACATATTTACCTCATTCTTATTAGTGCAATTATTCGACATTGGTTTTTTGAATAATTCTAGCACATTGACTTTGATTTTGCCCAATTTTTATCCTTTGACTAAGACCTAAGCATGGAAAGTAGCTTGCAGATGTCACGGAAATTGACATATCCAACCTCTGAATGCTATCCTCCTATAACACAAGACTTGGATACATTGAAATTTTTTCCATTTGAGAAACATTTTGTCAAAAACAACTCTTATTAAGGTCTATATCAACATAAAATCTACTATATATACAAAATACCAATATAATTTTCTCAATTATATATGTATCATGATATTTGTCTAAATGAAGAAAATAAAAACCATTTGAATGGTTAAATATCACATCATTACATTACAACTGCTTTAACATTTATATTTTATTGAATATTAAA
>APFE030734803.1:22706-42572 GCA_000404065.3 Pinus taeda | reverse complement strand
AATAATTATTATTCTAGAATGTTTAATTATTTAATGGAGACTTTTAGAATTAGCATATTGTTGTAACTAGATATGACTCTCCAAATGTGTCGTATCTTAGGCTCTATTTTAGGAGATTAGTTAGCTAGTTGGTTTGAATATCATTTATTGTAAATGGACACTTGTTATTTAATAAGTGATCCATAATTAGAGGTAGTTAGGACATGGAGCTTATAAATAGCTCATTGCAAGAGTGTTTGGTTGTTTGGGTGTAAGCTCTTGCAAATCAATTATGTAATTTTTTTTTCTGATTAATAAAATTATGTGTCTGAGGACACTTCTGCCATTATGTTTTATTGATTACTTTATTCAACTATTTGAACAAAGTAATTATTATATGAATGAATGTCTTTGTTTATCAAATAGAGTCATCTATATGCTTATTTGTGAATAGAGATTATCAAACGTTACACTTAGAAAAAGAAATTTCCCAGGATAGGATAGTTATTCATATTTTTACTTTTTAGATTAAATAATTCATCCATTACCATTTTATTAGAAAACCACTCATTTATCCATCCCCTTTTATTCATCATTGGGAAACTGGTCCCATTATTTCCAGTCAAAGCCACCACACCAAATGGAAAAGGAGCTGCATTAAGGTCCGGACTGGGTGGTTTTCCCCGATGTTGTTGCAGCAATTTTCGAGGCATCAACACCACCAAAGACCTGTTATTCCCAGGTGTAATTGTCAATAGCGGGTCATCATAGTCGCTCGACGTGGTCAATTGTATGCTACACATGTACACTTCTCCACCTAAATAAGCCCATTAAGCATATTGTAGCTCTACAAGAATATCTTTACATTCTTTTTGCAGTCCGCTCTTTCTAAAAAGCATGTGAGACATGGATGAATCTGGTTGCAGATTTTGGGAAGATTTGGTGGTATAAATATGCCTCAAACCTGGAACCTAATATAAAATAATTACACATTGTGTCGTGCAAACTCTGACCTTTGGATGCACTTCTCAATGCAACTTTCAAAACAAACAAAAAATTTATCGTAATTGTTCCCTCTAGCTTCGTTTTACTGCTTAGCAAATTAAGCCCACTGGGAACTACCATGTTGGATTGAGTAACTAAAGCCAAAACTTATGAAACATTAATCTTTAATGCATTTAATATATAAACTAACCGCAACACAACCTCAAGCTAAACATTAGAAAATTATCAATACATTTAACCTAACACAACCTCAACATTAATCTTAAGAAACAATCCAATTAAAAAGTTTTGCAGTGAGAAGGGCAAGCAATAAATGTTTACGTGACATGTTTGTGGAAAAAGACACAATAAATAGAGGTGCGTTGGACTTTGGCGACGTGTTGATAAGGGATGCAGGTTTTGATCTTCACTAATCAATTCGTTGTGAGATTCTGCCATGGGAGTTCCTAATTAGTCATTCTAGATAACATTGGAGAATGTGCTAACATGTAATGAATTTTAGCCATTTGTCAGGATATATGTATGTAATCATCGTTGTGTCAGGCTAAGACGCACATTTTTTCCACCTATCTAAACATGCAAGCATTCTTTGAAGGTGCCTCAGAAACAACCATTAAACAAACTCTACTACGCTCTACAAATTGAGATGACAACTTAACAATGTCGTGCAACTGAGATGGAAACTTAAACAATAGATTACACTCTACTTTGCTCTGAGATGGAAATACAGAAAAGTGGTTGAGCGATGAATCCTTATAGATCTAGGAATGTTGGGAGGGGATTTAACCTGGAGTAATCACAAGTTGGGTGTCCACCTTGTTCAAACCAAAATAAAAATATTCTTGGCTAAGGCTGACTGGTAGGCCAAAAAAGGAAATTTCCATGTATTTCCTCAAACCAAAACCCTCTTGTCCTGGAATCAAATGAAGATTTAAGGAGGTATTTTTTCTTCCTTAAGACCCGTGTTTGAAAAGGCTCGGTTTTAGCATAAATATCTTGAACTAAAGATCTGGGAAGTCTAGAATTGTAGAATCCAAGGTACCCATGTTCAAGATTTCCAAGAAGCTCAAGTTGTCATAACAATCCTACAGAGTATAGGTACTGGGTTGGCCATACACATTCTAGCCATGGTAGTGTCCACCATAGCCAAAATCAAGTGAATCAAAGTTGTGAAAGCACACAGGCTTCAAGGCAACCCAAAAGTAGTAACTCCCCTCTGTTGGGTCAAGAAAAAGGTATGTTTTCTCCTTGGTAATAGCTTTATTTAGCACTCATCCTCTCATGATTATCTTTGTTTATGGATAAAAGTAGAGGAAATAACAGCTAAAGTTGGGTAAAAGTAATCAGTAACAAATTAGACGAATCTAAGTAGGAAAAACTGATTTTTACTACTTTATGTTCAGAAGACGCGAATTGGACAATAATTGTTCAATCGACAGAACAACATCATCTTATAAAGGAAAAAGATGGAGTCAGAGGCAAAGCAGGCAGCGGATGACTGGGCAGGTTGATGCTATTTTATGATAGAATCAAATCGAGTATTGTGAAATCTTCAGGATCCCCTGATCCTGAGGATTCACTTTTATCTATTTACTTTTCTAATTTTTATATATAAGGCCGAAAGGCAAATTGCACGACTAGTTCAGAAATTCACAATTTATAATTATTCTTTTGGACATATAATACTATTACTTTGGTGATGTTGTAATTATGTTATTCGTTTTAATCATAATTATATTTTGAGTATCTCATAACGGAGACTTCTGGTGACTCTGGGCCCAGTCAAGAGAAGATCTACTACTTCGCATGTGCTATAATCTTTTCTGTTTTATTCTTTACTGTTTGTTAATGTTAAGTTAATATCATTTCAATTATCGTGAGGATTGTCGATTCCGATTTGCTTTTGTTATTCATTCGAGATTCATATTTAGTCGTGTGTTATATATGAGTAATGCTTTTGGTTGAATTGGTTATGTTAGTTCCACCATTAGATCGTTGATTCATTCCAAGTAATGTTATCATAGATTTCAGAGATAAAAGTGAGCGCTTTCCGCAGTATAGTTATTTGTTGTTCAGGTATCATTTGTTGTTCTATTATCAGTTGTTGTTCAATTGAGATTTGATGTTCAATTATCATTTGATGTTCAATTTCCATAGTTCACTTTAATGATTGAGTGAGTTAGTTTCAATTCCATTTAAGACTGCCAAGTGTGATTCTTTGCGGTTGTATTCAAAATCCTTTACTTTCATAATAGGTTAAGTAGAATTGCAAAGTGTGTTATGAATTTATTTCAGAGTTACTTCTTTTAGAACTGTTTGGATTGAGTTTGAAGCGATAGCCATTAGCAATTGCAACGATTTATTATTAGTTAACCTCCGAATTCACGCCATATATAGTGTTGACGCTCTTGAAATAAAAAGACTTGCCTTGGGTTGACAATTAATGTAGGAATTAAGATTGCCTGTAAAAAGACATCTTAGTGCAGCAACACCCTCACCATTTTTATCTTGCTTCCTCAGTATTTGATTATGGGCATAACAGAAACCTTCCTTGAGGTGGGAAAATCAGAATTCTTTTATAATCAGGCCCCTGAAAGCATGCAGAGCATAGGAATTGCATTGGTTGCAAGCACTACAGGGATTGAGAGTTTTCTCAGTAGTTTTCTTCTAACTGTTACTACTAAGATCATTGGAAGAAAGGGCCACACCAATTGGGATTCGAACAATCTTAATGCATCTCGCCTTTAATACTATTATGCCCTGTTAGTTGTTCTTAACATTTTAAATCTGATTTTCTTCCTTGTTGTCTCCCAGTTTTATGTTTACAAGAGAGAAACCAAAGAGGCATTTGTCAATCACAATCATGGCCATGAAGGTGCAATAACAGTGAAATCTATTTCCCCGACCTCGAATACCAAAGCCCGTTTATGTGAAAATAAGCAATAAAGTATGGAGACATTGATGCTAACCAGTCAAGGTAAATAGATAAGCTCGGACGCTCATCAATCTCTGTATCTATTATGTATTCATATATTTCAATTACCATAAAAGAGATGTCTGCCTACATTCATCCATCAGTCTGGGTTTGTTTTGACATTATGATATTTGTCATTCTGGTTACATGTTTAATATTGGCCAGTGTCCAGAGTATCCAATCTTCACACTTTGTCATGAATATTAGGGATTAGGCCAAGTCTTTTTCCTTACGATGTCCTATTTTTCGACAACTACTAATTTGAATTTTGTCACAAGTGATGTAATGTACATGGAATAATCGTTAGGCTTCCTTTGAATATGTTGTTGAATGCTTATTTTAGTAATAATCGATATTGGAAGTTTATCGTTGTTTTTCTACATTTGCCTTATCCTGTAATTGATGGTTTTATGGCGTTAAAAATCCTTCCTCTTTTACCCACTTCGCTCCCAACTAAGAATAAGGAAGGAAGCACAACAAAGATAGGGAAGCCCTCTTCTGTCTTCCTTCCTTTCAATCAATCTCTATATGAGCCTTCACTTCAACGGGAACCTCCACCTTTGTTTTCGATCTTGGGATTGGAGAAACTTGTAATGGTAAAGCCACTAACAGATCTATAACGAGCTATGTAGGTTATGAAATTAGTCCATAAAGTTGTTGGTCCTAGAGTAATTGGTTCTGCTTGGGAAACTGGATCATACACTGGTGGTACTTCAGCTACCTTTGCATCCTTCAGCTACCCTTGCCTTTGCACGTGAGTTCTTACCATTTAGGAGAGCAGGTAAGCCTCAACGACATAATCTATGGCTACCCTAAGTTCTGCCTCTTATGCTTCTGGGTCGACTTCTACTCGGTAAAAAGCAACTTCCTTTGGAACGGGAAGAAATGCTATCGAGGATACTTTCCGACTAGACCCTCTTGGCCATCGGTCCACTTACTTCTCTTGTTGTTTGTATGTCATTACTAAAAGATGTTTTGTCCATCGCTACTATTTGGGCTAAAAGCAAAAGCTAGATTTATTGCTCGATCAAAATAGGTATGCTAAAGACCTCTGCATTGGCTTCACTTGCTACTTGCATCGCCCCATCACTCGCCACTTGCAACTTCATACTTGCCACTTAATTGGTATCACAAGCACATGGGAAGTACATACAATAGCCATGTGGTATGTGGTCTAACTACATGCAGTGTACATGTCACTTTGACATATATATTACTAAAAAACTAAATAACCCAAACATTTAATACAAATGAGCTAATGCTAACATTAATTTAGTAATTCAAAATGCAAAATAAATAAATAAATATAACATATGGTTATGTCCTCCATGTCTCAAGAAGAGGCCCTAAAAGCGTCTGTTATTCAACATCAATCCCTAACTCAATAATATTAATGTGACCATTTTGATTATTATATTATTATAATCCCTGCTTACCTACGACCAGGACTAATAACATAGATATACAACCAACTTTCTTGGTATATGGTTTTAATATGCGTTGATTTTTTATATTTCACACTGCTTTGCTTTCCAACTTAGTGAATTAGATATTTTTTTTCTAGCTCCTCGTTTTTTTAATTTATACGAATCTTTCAATGTTAAAATAATGTATCTAATATGGATATGGAGAATAACGTTTCTAATATGGATGTGATGTGTAAGAATTACATCATGGAAACAAGGTATCTAATATGATGTGTAAGTGTAAAAAGTACACAATGGGAAAAATGTATATAATATAATATGATGTGTAAGTGTAAAAAGTACACAATGGGAAAAATGTATATAATATAGATGTGATGTGTAAAACTTTTATAATAATTGTTATTAAAAAGTTTGTTTGTTTTTTATAATGGGGAGTATTACGAGAAACATGAGTTGTTTCTACATTTTATATATTGATTTCCAAAAACAATTTATCAATAACATAATTTAAGTATGGGAGTTTACTTAATGATCATACGTGAATGACTTACTTAACGTAGTTGAATCCCAAATAATATCTAAAATAACATAATTTTCAAAAGTATTCAACATCCTAATTCAATGACAACATTAATTTTTGGTTTAAGAATTGTTAACTAGTAGAAATATTAAAATTCTTTATATTTATTTTTATTTATAATAAGTTTTGTGGTTGTATATATTTTAACATTTGAAAAATTTATTTAAATATTTAAATAGTAAAAAGTTTACAATTTTATGTAATTTTTACTAAATTTGAAACAAATTAAACCAAACAATAAAACAAAAATTTTTCAAATTAAACCAGAAAATAAACCCCTGATACCCCTTATAACTTACACTACGTTATGTAGAGATATGCTTGAGCTTCCCTACACGCCTTAGGACACATCCACCACCAATATTGTTGCAAAGAAGGTACCTCGTCCAAGTGTCAAAACATCCAGAATCCTGGCCGCTGTGCAGTCGATCAGAGCCGTTGAATAAATATCTACCGCTGGTGCCTCTAATTATCGCCACGTACAGAGCACATATACATATTATATAATATAAAATGAATCATGTCAACTCCGGAAGGCGCTTAACATGGAATTCGCTGACAGGAAAACAAAGCGCAGAGCTCTGTCCTCAATTCGCTAATGACGTGGAGTTTTCTAATGGGTTGAAATCCGCGGGTGATCACACCCAGGCTGAAGATAATATCTCCTATTAACCTCTCACCATTTTATTTATAAAATATAATTGACAGCTCATTTCACACATCACCGTCCTTGAAGATAATATCTCCTATTAACCTCTCACCATTTTATTTATAAAATATAATTGACAGCTCATTTCACACATCACCGTCCTTGGTGCACTTTTGCAGGTTAAAAAGCGTCCAAAGAGGGTTATTAAAATAAATATCCGAAAAGTGTCGCAAGAAAGAGGGTAGCCTCCTGCAAATCGATGTTTTCTTTCATTTCAATCCTCCATGAAATCCTCAAAATACTTCGAATCGCAAATTCGACCATTTCTGCTGCCGATTCGGTACTGGAGCGCCAAGGTTGTGTGGGATCAACAAGCTCCGGTGCAAATTTGTCAGAAATTTGTTCATTTTTGGCTGGTTTTGGCACAATTTCGGTAAAGATTGGTGCTATAATCTGCCTGAACGGCTGTTTTTCTGGTATGCATAATTTTACAGTTATATCTCTTAATCCCTTCGAAGTCTTGGAATATGGATGGTATTTACTGGTTTTAGAGCAATCTTTGAGGTTTAGAGGTAAAAATGACGACGATGTGTGAATTGTACGACGAAATCAAGTAGATAGTGTACTGTGGACGCATCAAAGGCGCCAATGCCCTCTCGAAACGGCATTTTCACACCGTTCTCCTGAAATGGATCGCGGCCTCCAGCCCGCGGCATTCTGTTGTAATAAGCACAAATTGCCCTGCTGCTATCACTGTGATAGGCAAAAGCTATCCTAGCTCAACGTAGCAGCAGAGGACCTGCATTAATTATTACAAGGGGCGCCCTTCAGCAATAGAGATTAGATGACCTAGGCGGGGATAATAAACAGGTGCAAGATATTCCAGGCGTAGGGCGGAGCAATTCACTTCGGTTGGACGGTTCATTGGAGTCTCTATTGGAATCGATTCGGGAATGACGCGAAATTTGGGTTTGTGGATGGAGCCTCCTGCTTCTTCAATGGTTCATTTGCAATGGTTCATTTGCGGCCGTTGTCGCGGCACCGCAATTCCAATACGAATCCAATCATCTTTGATTCAAAGGGTTAACCGGGTAAGTCTTTTAATTTCATCACTCTGTCATTTGAAAAGAAAAGAAAACTATTCCTTCCTTAATTAAAGAAAACAGTGTAATGTGCATATCTTTATACTTTTTCATAATATCTTTACTTATATTTTTTTGGAAGGTGAAAAGAAAAGAAAACTATTCCTTACGTCATTAAAGAAATTAAAGAAGACAGTGTAATGTGCATATCTTTATACTTTTTCATAATATCTTTACCTATACTTTTTTGGAAGGTGACAATAGATATTGAAATAGTTATCATTAAGGTGACCAGACTTGTTATAATACAGCGTTCATATAACAATAGATATTGAGATAGTTATCATTTACTGTTATCATGAACGAATATGCGTTGTGTTATTATTGTTTAGGTATTTTACAAAACTTTAGAATAGGTTGAAATTTTTATCCCAAAAGTTTTAGATGTTTGAATTTCAATAATTTATAAAATGGTCTTAGTACTAGTCTTACTCTTAATAGATGTTTTTAGTTTTTTTTAGTTTTTTAATAATAAACCTATTACTTAGTTTAAATGGTGGGCTCTTACTCTTATCAAATGCCTTTAGCTTTTTAATAATAAACCTATTAAATGGTGGACTCTTACTCTTATCAAAATAAACCTATTAAATGGTGGACTCTTACTCTTATCAAATGCCTTTAGCTTTTTAATAATAAACCTATTACTCTTATCAATTGCCTTTAGCTTTTTAATAATAAACCTATTACTTAGTTTAAGGAAGAAGAAGTTATAACTAATTAAAAACAACTTCAATTCTTACCGTAAAATGTTGTTTCAATTTAGATTATATTTACAAGGAAATTAATATCATTCTTTATGTTTTTTAAGGATTTAGTTTTAATTTCATGTTTTTAAAGATTTTACTCTTAATAGATGTTTTTAGTTTTTTTTTTAGTTTTTTAATAATAAACCTAATACTTAGTTTAAATGGTGGACTCTTACTCTTATCAAATGCCTTTAGCTTTTTAATAATAAACCTATTACTTAGTTTAAAGAAGAAGAAGTTATAACTAATTAAAAACAACTCCAATTCTTACCGTAAAATGTTGCTTCAATTTAGATTATATTTACAAGGAAATTAATATCATTCTTTATGTTTTTTAAGGATTTAGTTTTAATTTCATGTTTTTAAAGATTAGTTTTTTAATAATAAACATATTACTTAGTTTAAATGGTGGACTCTTACTCTTATCAAATGCCTTTAGCTTTTTAATAATAAACCTATTACTTAGTTTAAGGAAGAAAAAGTTATAACTAATTAAAAACAACTTCAATTCTTACCGTAAAATGCTGCTTCAATTTAAATTATATTTACAAGGAAATTAATATCGTTCTTTATGTTTTTTAAGGATTTAGTTTTAATTTCATGTTTTTAAAGATTTAGTTTTAATTTTATGTTGCACCCTAGCTATTAATAACTTATTAATGGTTTATACATCCGTAAATTTTCCCTCTTGTTTTTGGCTCTTTTACAATTAACTTGTCACTTAAATTTAAAAGATGACATCATAATTTTATTTCTTATTTTAAAATCAAAAAGCTATTTCAATTTAAGATATTTTTCTAAGAATACTAATATTTCTACTATATATTTTTTATAATATTTTATTCTTAATCTCATACAAAAATAATTTATCCCCATTTAATCCATATACACTAATAATTTAATTAATATAATATTTGTGTTTTCTAACTTTGATGAAATTATGAGATATTAAGTCTTTTATAAAAAAATAATTAACCTTTAACAAAATATTACATAGTTTTTATTTATGTTTTATATATTTTAGTTTTTAATCTCATACCTAAATGAGCTATTATCCCATTTACTCCATACCTTACTAAAAAATTATATAATATAATATTTAAATTATTTTAGTTATAATATTTTTATTTTCATCTCTTTGATGAAATTCATTAGATATTAAGCTCTTTATAAAACAATTACTCAGCCTTTAACAAAAATATTATGAGCCTATTTATGCTTCAAATTCTTTTCGTGTTTCACTGGTTTGGTAGAGAAAACGGAAGGAAAAAACAAAGACGCACTATGGTTGTGCCCATAAAAGATGCTTTTATACCGGGATGCAGAATAGTTATACCCGTAAAAATGCTTTTGCATCTGGTTTCATTATTTTGCAAACGGAATTCAAAATATTTCAACTCATTTTGTAGTTCTCACTCCTCCATCATAACCAAAACGTGCTGGCCATGGTTAATTCATTTAGTGACGTTTGATATTCTTTTTGAGGTTTAATTTTTCAAGTTATGTGGAAGGGGTTTTGGATTAATCTTTGAACTTTCGGGATTTGATTTAAGGGATTAATTTTTGGAAATGAATTTTATAGATTAAAAGCATGAGATTAATCATTCTTTTGAGGTGATATTTTTTTTTTCATAATTAAAATTGGTTGGTTAGTTATAGTTAGTTTATTTAGAAATCGGTATAGATTTATTTTAGGTATGGATTTAACACGAGTTAAGAAATGGATTTAACACGAGTTAAGAAGATCAAATTTTTTCACATGCAAACTTATTTAGAGTGCAAAATATATAATTGTTAATTGTTTAAATTGTATTTTCGAATGTTATATGGAATATAAAAAAAAAAACCATAATATACAATATTGAGAAACATTTTAACCATAAAAACTTATTTTTCTATCATATTTTCTTTTTAGAGTGTATTTTATTTTTATTGTAAAAGGGACACCTATTTGGAGAATAAGCCTCTCGGCTCACTAACAAAATTGAAGTTCGATTTTTCTTAGGTATGTATTCAAGACAATTATGATAATATCGCCAATATTGGGGATATTCTAAAATATCCTGATATTTTTGGTAAGACAAATATCACCTAGAAAATATAGCTATATTTTCTTGCTTGAAAATATCGCAATATTTCTGAAATATCGTTGATATCTCGACTGGCAATTACAAAAGCGATTTTTTGGGTTTTATTTGCTCATTTTGCTTTTGTAGTCTAGGAGAAGGAGAAGCGCTTTGTGATGGTTTTCAAGGAGGGATGGGGGAATCAAGCAATCATTATCACCACCAACTAATTTTTTCTTTGTGAATCAAAGTTTCAGGAACTATGAGACAAACTTCATTTCTTCCATTTACATGTATGTTCTTAAAAACCCCTATGTTAATGATTTTTTTCATAGATTAGGGTTATACTTGCTTGCCTCTTTGCTTGGCAACATTTTTTTTTGTATTTTTTGTTTTATTTTCCATTTGCTTTGATTTTCATGCCCATGAAGCAATGCAAGGGTTTTATTCATATTTGGCCAGCAAGCTTCATGTTTTTTTAACTTTCTTATGCACCTTCTTATTGCCATTTCTCATTTTAATATAGTAAAAAAAATATTTTTTAAAATGAGGTGGTTCTTATTTTTTGTGTATGGGGGTTTAATGCCAATTTTTTGTTTTTTATTTCACTAGGTTTGAGTTAGCTCACTACAAATATGCCAAAAGCCTTGGACCCATTTTGGGAGTATGGGGAACCTGATGGTCGGACAAATTGGGCATATCTATCATGCAAATTGTGTGGGACCAAGATGATAAAAGGGGTTACACGATTGAAATACCATCTGGTTAGACTCCTTGGACATGATGTTGGGATTTGTACGATTTCTAGTGCGGAGCTTATACAAAAAGGTCTTGAAGCAATTGATGAAAAAAACAGAAAGAAGGAAGAGACGAAAATAAACAAGGTTGAATGTGCAGGTAGATCTTTCGGGATATCTTCTTCTGATTTTGAAGTTGAGGGTAGTGGGAGGGGCTCCACAACATCACCTGTTAGTGCTAATGTTACTAGGAGTGGGAGGTCATCATTTTTTGTTCCACAAACAAGACATGGAGCACAACCTTCCATAAAATCAGTTATTAAAAAAAGGATAAGCAAGAAGCAAATATAGTTATGGGGAGGTGTCTTTTCTGGAGTGGCTTACCTTTTAGCATCACCAAAACTAATCCATTTTGGCAGCCAAATGTGTGATGCTATTGTTGTTATAGGCCCAGGGTACAAAAGTGATACATATGAGGAGTTGTGGGGGCCAATCCTTCAAGCAGAAAAGCAGGACATCAACTCTAGATTGGCGGAGTTGAACACACATGGGAAGTCTCTGGATGCACAATGATGTTTGATGGTTGGATAGATAGGAAGGGTAGGAACCTTCTAAATTTCTGGGTACCATGTTTATTAAATCAATGGATGCATTAACACATATAAAATATGCAGCATTGATTTGTGAATTGTTAGATGGGTTCATCTGGGAGATTGGTGTGCAGAATGTGGTGCAAGTCATAATAGATAATGCAACTAATTATGTGTCTGCTGGGAGGATGCTTATGAAGAAGCACCGCACATTGTTCTGGACTCCATGTGCAACACATTGTATCAATTTGTTGCTTGAGGAAATGGTGAAACTCTCCTTCATCAAGGATGTGATTGATATGGCTAGGAGCATCCCTAAGTTTATATACAAGCATGTTTTTGTTCTTAGCTTCATGAGGAGATACACTAGAAACAAGGAGTTGTGGTGTCCTGCAATCGCACGTATTGCCACCAACTTTATTACTCTTCAATATTTGCTTTGATGCTAGTTTGAGTTGAAGCAAATGTTTGTTTCTGATGAGTGGCGTGATTGTAGATACATGAGACAGAATGGGAGAGCCATTGCAAAAATGGTGTACATTGACACATTTTGGAAGGGAGTAGAAGAAGTGTGCTCAGTTAGTGAACTTATAGTAAAGGTTCTGAGATTGGTAGATGGGGACAACCCTGCAATGGCTTATTTTTATGAGGTCATGGATAGGGCTAAGGAGACCATTCGTGTTTATTATGCAGACAAGGGTTCTGTTGGGCTTGATAGAAAGATGATATTATGGGATGTGATTGATAGTTGGTGGAGAAAGATGCTTCATCGACCCATTCATGCAGCGACACTCTTCCTCAACCCCGCATTTTCATACAAATGTGCATTTGATTTTGATGGCGACGTGATGAAAGGGCTACATTCATGTATTTAGAGGATGATACCTGATTCTGAGCTTCGTAGCAAAATTAATTGCGAGATATAGTTTTATCGAGATAGTGTGACCTCTTTGGCTTTAATCATGCTATTAGGGAATTGACCCTCTTCATACCACATAAGTGACAAGTCATGAGTCATTAGAATTTTAAATTTAGAATTTACTTATTTACGATTCTAGATTTTTTAAATTTAATCATGTAACTTTTATTTGAAAGTTTAATTATGTTTTAAGTTTTTTATTTTTTTATTTTATTATAGATATTTGGTGGTGACGCTATGGTGCAAGTGCACCAAATTTGCAGAAATTGGCCATAAGAAACTGAGTCAAACATATAACTCTTCAGGGTGTGAGCACAATTGGAGTGTATTTGAGAGAATACATGGAAAAAATGCAACAGGTATAACTTTGAACTTCAGCCTTCAGTTGAGCAATTACAGTTATTGTAATTTTAATTTATAACCATTAAGTGTCAAGAGCCAAGACTCATTAGTTTTTTTGACACTCTTACAAGTTGGAGTTCACTCGCCTCAATGATTTAGTGCATGTGCATTACAATCTCCAACTTCAAGTGAAGCAAATAGAAACACGAATGGGTCCATATGCCATTCCCTTAGACAATATTGATGTATTATCTCAGTGGACGGTGGAGTCTGAGGTGCCCATCTTGGAAGAGTCACATGCATGGTTAGAGCCAGAGGAACCATTAGAATAGAGGCAACAAGAGAAGGAGGAAAAGGAGGAGGAGGAGGAGGAGGAGGAGAAAACTGTGGGAGCATCAATGTCAACACCATCTGCTATAGATATAGGAGAGCACAACTCAATACCCAACAACCATTATTTGACATTAGGTGCAGGGTAAGGACCTTTTACTACTAGGGGCAAGCTTGGTAAACAATTCATCATGTTTTCTCGTAAAAGCGAGAGAGGGCACTTATCTCAGATACCTCGCTGCTAGTTTGGTTTGTTTTGCTACATCTAAATCGTGATGATAAGATACTTTTATATATGTGATGTTATTTTGTATTGATTCTCCACATTTGACTCCTTTAGACAATTATTAGGGATCAACAGATTTGGTATCGCATTTGACATCCACTACATCATATATATAATATATTATATATATTATCAATGTTTTTTCATATTATGTGCCAATGTATTTATTTCATGTTGTTATTGCTTTATATGTTTAAAAATATGGAAAAAATGAATATATTATGTGTTTTTATGTTTACCAACGATATTAACATATAAAAATATGGAAAAAATGAATATATTATGTGTTTTTCTGTTTACCAACGATATTATAGATAAGATGTTTTCAAAACCCACACCAATATTTCGGGGAAACCAATATTTTTAACACTAATTAAGATAATAGTTCCCGCTTCTCTATCCTAACCAAAATGCGTTGGTTACGGCTATTTCATTCCAGAATAACAAAAATGAGGTTTGATTTTTCTGTGTTGGTTACGGTTATTTCATTTAGGAGTAACATAACAAAAATGAGGTTTGACTTTTCTGTGTTCGTTACGGTTATTTCATGCGGGAATAACATAACAAACATGAGGTTTGATTTTTCTTAGTTACGTTAAAAGGGGCGTCGGATTAACCTCTGGATTTCTGAATATCGATTTTATGAACCAATTTCTGGAAATCGATCTCATAGACCATCTTAAAAACATAGAATTAACTCTCAACTTAAAATAATATTTTCCTGAACTTGAACTTTAAGACAAGTTTAATTTTTTTTTTCTAAAGAAGACTGGTCTCCAAATAAGATAATGCTCAGAGCAGAAAGATTCGATAAGTAATGCCTAAAAGATTTGTTTACTCACCCAATAATTTGGAGGTCAGGGTTACTTAAGTTGGGTTTTAATGATGACGAAACGAACCTTATGCCACGAGAGCAATTGCATGAACGATCCCTGCATGGTTACTCGTCAGGGTATCATTCAGTCGAGAGCTGAAAATAGAATGTCCTGGACTTGGCTTTGTATTCCTTCCTAGGTCTGCCCATGAGCTGTAAGGCTAGTTGGTTGGTACACTTGTACTCATAAATCAATCCATTCCACTTCATATTTCTCAATATTTTTTTGGTTTAATAGCTTTATTCTTTACTTCAAGCTCTGCGTGGCTAGTCAACCTTATCCTTCACAAACTCAACAACAATATCCTCTTACAAAATCGATTTCAGTCTGGCTATTCAAGTTCGCATCAATGCTTCGATAGTGACATTAATTTCATTCCTGGCTGTGAACAATAATATCCCCTGTAACCAGCTTTAAGTTGACTAAAATAACAAAAACATTGTTTTTACTTGTATTCTAGATTAATGAATTAAAAAAATAATGATAAAATATTCAGTGTTACAGTGGTTTGGGATTAGTTGATGATAAAAATGAAAGCCACTTGTCCTTTTCCTTCTGGTAATGATTTGGAGATGAAAAATGAAATCCACTTGTTTTTTTTGCTGGTTGTGAAGATCATTGATTACTGTATGATTGACAGGCCTACTTTCTAGATTTTTGCTGTGAATGTCATTGATTGATTGTTTAAATACATGCGGTTTTAACTAAGAAAATCATTGAGAAGATTAATAATATTGTGTTGTTTTTGCCTACGAGGTTTTGAATAAAGGATGATTGGGTACACTGTTTTTGTTTTGTTTAAAAATTTTCGATTGAATTTTATTATCTTAATAACAAAAGATGTTAGGTTGGAAACCTTTCATGTTATTAAGAGAGTGATTTGGAGAATCATAATTTTTATCGAGGATAAATATAGACGCATTAGACATTAATGGTAAGCAAAATTTGCAAGATGAGATTACCCTACTAGAATGCACAAAAATGGGGAACTACAACAAAGTCTACTAAGATCCTCTAATTTCTTAAGGCTCTGACTAAGCCATGCAAAATAAGAAAAATACAGTGGTACATATCCACTGTCCACTAGAGATACTAACAAAACATCATAAGATTACTTACAAAGAAACAAATTCTAACCGACAGTAAAGATTAATACAATTTGGATGGTGGACTTATTATTCCAAAATGATGATTGGCTAATGAGGAGAAGAGTTTGGGTGAGCAGTGTTCTGAACTGGAGTGTTGATGACTATAGCCTCCTCAACAGTGTTCTGAACTGGAGCATTGATGACTATAGCCTCTTCCTTATGGTCATCTCTAACTCTGAGACCACAAAATGTTCCACTCGAGTTAATCTGACCACGATATCATCCAAATTATACCTAATGTCCCTTAGGATTCTCTTAATCTCCTCCTAACCTACAAAGAGTTTGTAGTTGTCGACCTACTTGTCTCAAATTACCATGCTTCATAACGTTTCCAACCAATGGTGCAAGATGATAGAATGGAGGAAGTGAACTTTTCTCTTACGAAACTTCCCTGGATCAAGAACCCAATTGAGGCTACTACCTCTGATCTCTTAATCAAAATAATATTTACAATCCCCGAACTCCCTGGGTTCCAGGTGTAAAATTTCCTTTCTGGCCTCGAGAGGAGCTGAGTCGAAAAAATTAACCACAGATTCCCATCCGAATAGACACCTATGTCGTGAAGAGGATGCCCCACGTGCGCCACCCTTGCGGCTAGGTAGTTGTTGTCGAGGAGCCATATAAGTATAAGACCTGTAAACAAACCAAGAAGAGATGACTCTAGAAGACTGAACGACATAGTTGGGATGAGCCACAGGATGGTAAGACCCCTGTACAACATGAACCACAAAATCAGTGTTAAAACAAGAGAGAATTATATGTGGGCAGAAGAGGATAAATAGGAGACCAAAACATTCACAAACTAATCCCTGCCCAAACTTCCTGAAACCCCAAAATTTGTGTGAACCAGGAGCTTAAAAAGTTTGAAAAGTTTGAAATACGAGATTTCTAGCGAAGTCATATCCATTATTAAAACCAAATGGAGAAGGTACCAAGGTACCACACTCCACAGACCAACATTAGCAACTAAACGAAATCTCGGCATGGTCAAAGTTTTGAGGTGTCGCCGAGGGTAAGACTGCCACCAATTGGAAGGATGAATTAGGCCCCTAGTCCTGTAAAAAGAGCACAAAGAACATTGACACCTATGGAGAGAAAATGGACAACTCAGAAAAGAGTTGACTGCTTGATAGTTAAAGACAATGGGATTAAATGCTAACCAAAGCTTTGAAAGACAACAACACAACCCTACAATGACCAATCGAGACCTCCAATGATTGTAGCATAGACTTCTTCTGGCCACCTTAAAGAGATACTATTAAAAAGCTCCTCGATGTTAAGGTCATTAGTTCAAATTATATTATCCTTATTATAAATTTATTGAGAAAACATATTAATATAAATGATGGTAAAAAAAACAATATTGAATTTCTTATTCCAATGTAGTTGTATAATTCTAAGGAATGTGAAGTGTTCTGTATTTTTAACAATTTTCCTAAAGAATATTCTTAAGAGAGATTTATTTTAAAATCTAGTTTTATAAGTGGATTCTTGTAAGAGTATTTTTCTCTTTTCACAAAGCTTAAGTAGGTGTACATGCTCTATTTTTGTTAATTTCAACATCTAATTTTTTAAAGAAAACACATATTCGTAATCATGAAACTCATTTAAATTATAAAGTTCAATGTTCAAATCTCTTGCCATGCCTCCCAGAGAATGGCGCAGGGCAATTTTTTCCCATGATACCAGTGCAATATCTTTTAATAGAGTGCTGCCTTGGATTCGACCTAAAATAATAAATTTGGAAATTAAGGCGAGGGCCAAAAAGCAATCCTAAAATTTGGAAATTAAGGCGAGGGCCAAAAAGCAATCCTACTCTGGCTCTAAGATACTATAGGCGCTGTCTTGTTGGGTTCCCAACCTTAGTCACACTCAGGTGATGAAAAAACCAATACCTTAGATATGTGGCATTGCATTGGCAGAGAATGTTTGGTCTTATATTAAATGACAAACAAGTGCAAAAATACAACATGTCAATGGAGGACATCAAAAAAATGTTTGGGAACCAATGTTTCTCCATGGGTAGGCTTGATTCAAGATTGAGCCATGTAAAAGGGCATCTCAAGTGTGACACTAATATTAGTGTATCTCCTCGTTCTAGTGCAAGAGTCCCAACACCCATTTTTTCCTATAGCTCTTAATGGCTCTTACTATATAGGTTTGTGATTTTAGAGAATGCTTTTGTAATCTTTTTAGTATCTCTTTAAAAAATAAGTGGTTTTTAGTATCTATGTTAAAATTAAGTGGTTTCTCTTTTATTCTAGATAGATAGTAAGACCCCTACACATGACCAAATATATCAACTCTTTACCCTACAGATATTCCGATAATATAAAATTCTTAATTTAAAAAAAAAAAAAAATTCAAATCTCGTATTTGCTAAAAAGACCCATGTTACTATCTAGAAATATAGTCGTAGCGATCAAAATTGCAAATACAAAACCAACTAAAATTGATTAGTATTATAAAAATCCCAAAACCCTGAACTTAACAACATTCTATTCTCTTAGCAAGGAAATCCCTGGAAATAAAATTTCTAAACTTTTCCAGTACATATACGTGTCGTTATCTAGAGGAATCTCATATCGTCCGTAAATGATATTTTTACATTAAAGTCATCGGGGCGGGCGCATGGAAAAATAATATCATGCTCAGCCCCTCGGGCCTCAACCCGTGCATACGTAGTACACAACAAATGCAGCATTGCAACCCAAGACCGTTGACACGGCGATCGCTGTACCAACCCAGTACACTGACACTACGTCAGCGGAAACGGAAAGGTTTGCTAGTCGACGGGTGTCGACAAGGCACACTTACATAAAGACACCGTACTGGGTTGCACTTTACAGCTCAGCGAAAAATGAACGGCGGACACTGTGCTGTCAACATCTTAGATACATCGAATTCATCCGACATTTCTGCCGCCAAGTGAGTCTCGGGCTGGTTCTTGAGAAGTGGACGTTTGCCGGTTCAACTTTAACGGGAGCTCAGACATTTTCGGCTGCCTCTGTCCAAGTTCGGTAAATTTGAGTGCTACCATGGAGGGCTGTGTTCTCCGGCATGTATAAGTTTACAGTCATATCTCATTAGGGAGAGTATTTACAGGCAGAGCTTTGGTTTTTTTTCCCCACAGAGAAAAAACTGGTTTCTATTAAGTAGAATGAGAAAGTACATATATCAGAGAAATGAGAGATTCTCAATCGCCAGAGTGAACAGAGAAAATGCAAACAGTCGATTCTGTCTAGAGTAACAGAATCACAAAAACCTGCTAATAGAAGGTAGAGCTAGGGATAATTGAGCTTTGGAGAGGAAATGAATATAGTGTGTGAACTGTGCATGAAAAGTGGGCCAGCGGTGTACTGTGCATCAGATGCTGCGTTTTTGTGTTTGTCATGCGACAGAAAAATTCATGGCGCAAATGCCCTCTCGAAACGGCATTTCCGTACGCTTCTCTGCCATGGATGCACCATTGAGCCAGCGGTTTTTAGTTGTAAAAACCACAATTTGTGCTTCTGCCATAATTGTGATAGGCAAAGCCATTTCGACTCACCGCAGCATACTAGGACGTCTATTGATTATTATATGGGGTGCCCCTCTGCAACAGAGCTTGCTGAGTTATGGAGTTGTGAGTTGGATGGACTGGGTTGTGATGGTAAAAAGGTTCCCGATGTTCCAGGTATAGGGTGGGTTGATTCAATAGGGATTGGGAGTACATTGAACTCTCTTACTATGGCCGCCGGCGACCGTGCGGGATTTAAGTATAGTTTGGGTTTGCGTATGAAACCTTTTCCTTCTCCGACGGTTGATTTGCTGTCGTCATTGCAGCGCAATTCCGAAGGGAATACAACGATCTTTGATCCAATGGGTTCAGCTGGTACCATGGCAGCTATGAAGGTAAGTGTTTTAATCTCGTGTTAATGGTTTAAACTTTGAACCATAGTTACCAAATTCGGCCTTCTTGGGCACAAAAAAAATTCGCCCGTTCCATTTGGTTCGGCTGTAAATTCGAATTCGGTATTTCTTTTGCTTATAGAAAATTTAATATTTAACCAGTAAAAATATATTTTTTTT
>APFE030734803.1:0-17578 GCA_000404065.3 Pinus taeda | reverse complement strand
AAATATTATTTAATTTAACCTTAAATTAAATTAAATAAGAAATTCAAGATAAAAGTAAAGATAGAAAATATATATCTATATCTGAAGCAGAACTCAAGGAACTATTATGTTTGATTAGAGGAAGCCAATTTCCACTAATCTCACTCCCCCATCCCTGTTGAGATTATGCGGATTTTTCATAATCTCAAGAGCTTCTCTAATTTTCCTCTTTTGATAGTGCTTTTCCTTGAGGATAATCTTGGAAGAGCAAACAGAAGGATAATGCTATTGTCCCGACATTTTTAAAAAGTTGTAGGATTGCAACTCTTCTTTCAATTTTAATCCTTAAATTCTCTAGAGAATAAATCTCATTCCATGCATCCCCTTCGTATAGGAAAATGATGTTAGATTTTAAACTTATGTGGCTTTCTTTTGGAAAAAGGTAGTTCAGATTTTCCATAATATTATATGAATCTTTATATGTAAGTTTTATTTTTAAGTGAAATTGTTGACAACCATGCACTCATACTGAGAAGGGGGAAGGAGAGGGGTGTGTGTGAATCAGTGTAAGACAATTTTTTACTTATTTAGACATTCATGAACCATAAAAAAACAAACATGTGAGATATATTAGCTACAAAACATGTAAAACAAGATTGATGTGAAAACCATTTTGGGAGAAAACCACAAAACTTTTTTTTATAGTTATTTGTAGGTACCAACCTACAAATATTTGTAGGAATCAATTTACTAAAGACACCACTCCGCATTGTTGCAAATATTCATAGGCACCAACCTAATGGAGACACCAATCCCCACCACTGGAAATATTTGTAAGAAGCATGCCATGTATCCAATTTTGCAAATTTGATTATGAAATTTTTACTTGAGGCTATTTTGTATGTTTTCTTGGATCTCAAAAAATTTCATAATCTGTTTGAAATTTATTTCAGGGCTATTCAAAAACCCTAACTTCCATGAGGTATATCTCTAAAATTAGAGCGAACCAAAATTTGAAAATTTTACATGTTTGAAATTGGTTTCAAAACTATTTAGAAACTCTAACTTTATGAGGGCATATCCTTGAAACTATAACAAATCAAAGTCTAAAAATTTTATCACATGTACTCAGATATTTCATCTTTGTTTCCTCAAAGTTTCATAGTGCAAAATGTCACAGAACTCAAGTTATAGCAAAAATCCCAAGATGGCTCATTTAAAGTAGATTTGAGGATTAATAAAAAATGGTAACTTCCATAGAGCATATTTCAGATAGTATAGTGAACCAATGCTTGGATTTTTTACCACATGTGCATGAATATCTCGCCTTTATTTCCTAAAAGTTTAATGATTTGAAACATCCTTTAAGAAAAGTTATAGCGAAAATGCCAAGGTGACTCGTTCACTCCATAAATCACATTTTGCTCCACCTTTAAAACCCAAAGAGTATTCCCCAAATTATTTTTCACACCTCAAATCTCTTTTTGCTTGGATGATCTTCAAATGCTAGTTTTTTTTTTTGTTCACTTATGAGGCCAACTTGTAAAAATGTTTGGCTCGACTTGTACTTTTTCATTGGACCATCCAAGCATAATTTTTCATATGTACGCGTTCCTATGGAGTTAGAGGGAGTGGCATATACCATTAGACAGATCTCATAATAAGTTTCTCAACCATATATCCTATGCTCCCATTTGAGCTAGGCATTTTGAGTAAAAATGCCTTCAAAGATAGGGTATCTAAATTGGGCATAAAAAATGGATATCCAAACAATATTTCCAACAATCTTCATTTTTTAATCTTTATCTTGGACATCTATAGTCTCCCCCCATCATTGACATTAATGAAAACAATAACTTCAACAAGTTTAATAAGATTTTCTTTTGAACAATTCTTAAGTGGTATTGGATTGTAGAATAATTAAAGAAGATATATGGAGAAAAATGAGACTATATGCCCAATATAATAGGATGGCAACAAGCCAGAGGGGATAGTTTGAGTGGATAAGTTCTATGAATTACAAGGAGAAGGTCATGGGTTTAAGTTCTTAGGATAGTTACCTTTGTTGATATTAAAACCTCACAATGTCTCTAGTGGATTCTTTCGGATGTGCATTTTGTCTTTTAGGAAAAAATGATAAGATAGATTTAATTTATTTCCTAATGGCAATAAAGAAAAATAATATATACTTCTATATGGCACACCATTTAGACCATGTCCTATAGGAAAGCCCATTTAAGTTTAGACAACCTTGCAACTCCATGAGGAGATACTAAATAAATTTATATGTGGAAAATGAATTTAAGTAGTGAGAATAGTAATCATTAAACCCCTTGTAATCCAGGGAGTAACATAGATTCAATAAATAGTATTCAAACTATCTAGCAACATGACTATCGTAAGTACTACTAAAGTTTATATTGGTTTATCATGCAAAAATATTCCAACTAAAGTATTCTAATTTGACACCTATATTTCTACTTATAGAAAACAAATGCCAAAATTGAAATGTGGATAGGAAAGCATGTATGATTTTATGCAAGCAAAATAAATCTAAGAGGGGGGAGTAATTTTTGTATGTAACAAACTCGACCTCCTAGTTTGACTCTAGGGTATGGGGTCACTAAATTTTCCATCCCTATACCTACTAAGAGCTTATTCAAAGGTTTGTTTTGCACTCATGATCATCTACTACTTATCGGATAGCTTTCCCAATCATGTCATTGAGTGTAAGGCACTTCATTGATACATATCTCTGTGTTTTACAATATCAATTTAACACTTACCAAGAATGAAAACAACTACATGCCTTGAACAATAATACCTTCTCAAATCATGTCTTCTCCTCCTCTTATTATTTGAGCTTGGAGCTTGATGGTCATGAGGATGTGGAATGGCTCACCACTTAGGTAAGGGATTTGGACACAATGATCGTTGGGTACTATCAAGAAAACTCATATTCTTGAACCAAGATATTCCTAGTTTGTGCCCTCTCCTTGAGACTTTACCACGTTTATCGCTTTCCAACATCTTTTCCTAGCAATGGGTACTCAACTTCAAATCCCTTATCGCTCACAAATGAAGGATTTCAAGTGATGTATCGTTTTAGGGAAGAAATTATTCTTCCAGTGACACACACCACCACCTTATAATTTCACCAGCAAATCAAGAAATTCACACGATTTGTTGTTGAATGGAATCTGTCTTCCAACAACAAACACATCTTCCTTATTTTCCATGGAAAATCGAGAAATGCATGCAATCTATAGTTGGAAAAAATCCTTCTTCTAGTGACACACACCCCCGCGTTATCATTTCACAGGAAAATTGAGAAATCCATGAGATGTCTCACTAGATGGAGGAAATGTTTTTCACTCATAAATTGGTCAAGCCAGGTGATGTATTACTGGATTAAGGAATTAATTTTCACTTGCAAAATGGATAAGCCAAGCAATGTATTGTTAGCTGAAGGAAATATTTTTCATTTTCAAATTGGATAGGTGAGTAACCTAAAAGCTATTTAACATTGTGTTTAGGAACTTGCTCCAAAGGTTGAATTATCATTGTTTGGAGGGCTTCAAGTCCCACTTGATTAAGAAAAGGGGGCTCTTGCTCCAAAGGTTGAATTATCATTGTTTGGAGGGCTTCAAGTCCCACTTGATTAAGAAAAGGGGGCCCTCTTATGGCTTGTCTCTAAGCATAAGTATCAGGCTTGTACAAGGGTGGTTTCATCGCCAAAGGAGATCCTTTCAAGACTATATTAGGCTACATATATCGATTGGAAGACCAAGGAAGCATAGGGTCTAGGATTAGGGAATTACAAGCCCAATTATATTGAGGCAAACCCATATTTGAAACAACTGATTTAACTAATGCCAAGAAAAAAATGCCTCCTGAAGACAAAAGGAAAGTCCCTATAATTATGAAGCCTCTAATCCAAGGAGACAAAATCCTTCCTAGAAATAATAACATAACCCTCAGTTACAAAGATGATTATCCATGCAAAGAGAGGTTGGTGAACTCCCATCCCATGAGATTGTTGGGTATGTGGTATATTATTTGCAAAACCACCTCCCATGTGTTTTACATTACGCCAAGTGCAGTGAGGGGGTCACAAAGGGAATGATACCCCCCCTTGTTTGTGGGGGTCATTGGCGAGGTGAAGCCACCCTTACTTAAGGGGTTTGTGGGGGGGCGGGTCAAGCCCCCTTGCACTGGGATTGAGGGGCAGCGTCCCCTCCCCTCTGCCCTCCCTCAAAATATTTTTTTCTGGTTTTTTGCATTCATTTTTGGCAATTTCACTTTTAGCGGTTTTGTGGTGCATGGTGGTTTAGCCCATGGTTTCATAAATGCAATTAAGGAACTACAATTGTATTTTAATCTAGGGTAGATGGATTGGAAATTTATGGATGTTGTGGGATATATATATATTGAAAAATCTTTTTGGTTTTCTTAGTTCGAGATTCTAAGGTAAAATCTCCATGTCAATGTGTGTGTGATAGCATTAATTATACAAGGTTAAATCCTACATTTGGCATCAAAGAAATTTTGGCTTTAAGGGGACACTTTTGTGGCTAGGGGGTTTTGTTGAAAATAGCAACAAGAAATGTTAAAAATAGAATCCAAAAATTCCAATTTAATTTGTCCTTGAATTAAAATTGTACTTCGTTCCTCATAGCAACT
This sequence comes from Pinus taeda, assembly GCA_000404065.3. Taxonomy (NCBI): domain Eukaryota; kingdom Viridiplantae; phylum Streptophyta; class Pinopsida; order Pinales; family Pinaceae; genus Pinus; species Pinus taeda. Next base: position 12,916 of record APFE030734803.1, on the reverse strand, counting down.
TGTAGTAGTTAACTAAGTTAAGTTGACTTAGTTAATTTAGGAATTTTGAGTTGGAAGTCATGTATATGTTCTCCCCAAGTTTTAGGGGTCCAGAATGAGTTAATTTATGAGTTGTAATTAGATAACTCAATTTACTGAGTTATGGTCAGTTAAATTAGTTCTAACTGTTTGTGGAACTAATAGAGGATTAACAGTCAGTTGGTGCATACACAAGTGTTACTCTAGTTAATTGAAGATTCCCTCATTAGAAACTCATGCATGTCAGTTCAGAGAAAGACCCAGTTGAGACTAGAGTGCAGGGAAAATATGCAGGGGGGTTACCGCCCCCTACATGAGGTCCGTGATTTTTTTTTGGACCTTATATTAGGTGGGCGGACCTACTATGGTCTTGTTCATGGATTTAGCACATGGTTTTGGGCATGATGGTTTTCTGTCCATGGTATTTTGTAGATCCAGTCAAGAGAATTACGAGTATGTTATAATCCAGGGTTAATGGATTGGGGTTTATGGATATTTTGACATGTATATATATGTATTGTAACATTGAAAGGAATATAATGAAAAATCAATCTAATAATTTCAGTTTTGAGATCCAGGGGAATATCTCTGTGTATATATGTTTTATGTTTTATGCTTTCGTCATTGTTTATTTTCTGTTTTTTAGAATTCATATGCAAGTACTTTCTGCACCGAGTTAAAACCTACATTTTGTATCTGAGTTGTTTTGGCTTGAAGGGGATGCCTTTCATGTTGAGAGGTTTTTTTCTCAAGCCTATAGTAGACCATGTTCAGTGGGAGATCTGTGGGATTGATTCCTGTGGTGAAAGAAGATGGCGAGTAGTGAAAAGATCGAGATCGAGAAATTTAATGGTCAGAGTTTTGAGTTGTGGAAACTCAAGATGGGGGATCTACTGTAGATAAAGATCAATGGATCGCGGTAGATTTGGGTACTAAACCAACAACAATGTCCGCTGAAGCTGAACGAAGTTGGATCAGAAAGCAAAGAGAACAATATGATTATGTGTCTCATATTGAGTATTGCTGAATGTATCAGGGGAAGCTTCAACAAAGGCTTTTTGGGACAAGTTAGGGACATTGTACCAATCTAAGTCTCTGGTGAATAAATTGTTCCTATGGAAAAAAACTGTATAACCTGAGGATCAAAGAAGGAGGCTCGGTGACAGAGCATCTGAATGCATTTAATATCGTGGTAAGTGAGTTATTATATGTTGATATTAAAATTTCAGATGAAGATAAGTGCATCAGTTTGTTGTGTTCTCTACTAGATTCGTGGGATAATCTGGTTGTTGAAATAGGTAGCAATGGAACTGCCTTGTAGTTTGATGAAATAGACTCATCCTTGCCGTTGGGGGAGATGAGGCGGAAAAATATGGAGGGCCAGAGTGGTGATGCCTTGTCTGTACAAAGACAGTACCAAAACATAAACAAAAATAATTCCTCGAGTGGGAGATCTAAATCTCCAGGAAAACCTGTAAAGGCGTGCTAGAAATGCAAAAAGGAATGGCACTTCAAAAGACAATGTAGATCTAAAACTCTTGAGAAAGGAAAGGGATTTGATGATGCTCCTTTTGCAGAGGCGAAAACTACCTCAAATGAAGGTGGGGATGTGTACTTGGCTTCTTCTTTAAGTATACATGTAGATCTTGAGGTAAGGTTGATTGACTAGAGTGCATCCTTTCAATTCACTCCCCATAGAGAGTGGGGTGCGAGTATGATAAATATGATGGTGGCGATGTCTTCTCAGGGGATGACAGAAAGGCTAGAATCGTTGGTCGCGGAAAAGTCAAGTTGAAGTTGCAAGGTGGAAAGATTATAACACTTCTGGGTGTTCTACATATTCATGCATTGGCCAGAAATCTTATTTTTGTAAGCAAGCTAGATGATGCAGGTGTAAAAACAATGTTCGAGAAAGATACCTGCAAGATGGTTCGGAGAGCACTGGTATTGATGCGGGGAATTCGGATTGGAACTCAGTAAAAACTTCAAGGCAGAACTGTTATTGATGGGTGTAATAGTTATGTGGTTCCTGAAAGTGGAGTGGAAAATCTAGTGGTCTTTGGAGAAAAGACCATGCTACAGCATCAAAGGCTTGGACATATTGGAGAGAAGGACATTCGAATACTTCATGGTAATGGTATGATAGAAGGTATGTCTAATTTCTCTATGGATTTTGATTTCTGTGAAAATTGTGTATATGGGAAGTAGAATCGGGTGAGTTTCCCCTTTGGTGCTAAGAGGGTAAAACAAATATTAGATCTTGTGCACAGTGATGTGTTTGGACCTACGTCGGTTCCATCACTAAGTAAGTCCGTGTACTATGTATCATTTATAGATGACTTCTCAAGGAATACATGGATATATATTCTCAGAAAGAAATTTGAAGTCTTTGACAAGTTCAAAGAATTTAAGTCTTTGGTGGAAAACCAGACAGAGAAGAAGATAAAGTTGTTGAGGACAAATAACAGTGGAGAGTTTTGCAAGAAGGAATTTGAATAGTTCTGTAAGAAGTGTGGTATAGCACAGCAAAAAACTACTCCATAGACACTTCAAAAAAATGGAGCTGTAAAAAGAATGAACAAGATTTTGATTAAAAAAGCAAGAAGCATGCTCAGTGGTGCGAGGTCGGGAAAGGAATTCTGAGTAGAGGCAGTGGACACTGCATGTTACCTGGTTAACATATCACCTTGATCAATGTTGGAGGATAAGACTCTACAAGAGGTATGGACTAATAAGAAACCTTCTCTTTCACATCTGAGGGTATTTGGATGTGATGCATATGTACATGTTCCAAAGGAGAAAATAACAAAGTTGGATAATAAATCTGAAAAATGCATCTTTATTAGGTATAAAGATGGTTTAAAAAAAGGTTATAAGCTTTGGAACCCAGAAACAAGGAAAGTTGTGTACAGCCGAGATGTGTTGTTTAGAGAGGTGAAAGATATTATTAAACATAAATTCCTACCAAAGGAACCTGAGAAGATAGAGTTTGAGCTAAAGGAGGAAGAATTAGAATCTACAGCAGAAGAAGAATCTGTAAATGAAGAGCCACAAACTCTGGCTGTGAGACGATCAGTTCGAGAAAGAAGGCAACCAGAAAGGTATAGTCCATCTTCTTTCTGTTCAAATTTTTGTTTTATCTATTATTGATGATGATCCTAGAACTATGAGGGAAGCAGTTGATTCAAAGGATGGCAAACTTTGGAAAGAGGCCATGGTTGATGAAATGGCATCTTTGCACAAAATGAGGCTTGGGATCTGGTGGAGTTGCCTGCTAGAAGGAAACCAATTGGCAGCAAATGGGTGTTTAAGAAGAAGATAAATGCATAAGGAAAGGTGGAAAAATACAAAGCTCGGTTGGTAGCAAAAGGTTATTCCCAAGTACCAGGAATTGATTTGGATGATATTTTTTCTCCTGTTACTAAGGTAGCTTCTATTATATTACTTTTATCTATTGTTGCTACTTTTGATTTTGAGGTAGAACAGATGGATGTGAAGACAACATTTATTCACGGGGATCTGGAAGAAGAGATCTACATGAAGCAACCTGAAGGATTTACGGTGAAGGGTAAGAAAGAACTTGTATGCAAGTTAAAAAATTCTATGTATGGGTTAAAACAATCACCAAGGATGTGGTATCAGAAATTTAATACATTTATACAGGGACTTGGTTTCACCAGAAGTAAAACAGATTACTATGTGTACTTTAAATTAATTGGTGACCATGTTATTTATCTGGTTTTGTATGTGGATGATATGTCGCTGGTTGGAAATGACAAAGAAAATATCTAGGATTTGAAGACCCAATTGTTCTCTAAATTCGACATGAAAGATCTTGGTGCTGCAAACTATATTTTGGGCATGGAAATTAAACGAGATCGGGCAAAGAGGAAGCTCTGGTTAAACTAGAGGAAGCATGTCAAGAGAATATTGCAGAGGTTTGATATGCAGGATAGTAAACTAATGAAATTTCCTATTCTTGTAGGTGTAAAGTTATCTACTGAAGAGTGTCTCAAGACACAATAAAAGAAAAGAGGACATTTCTTGTGTTCCATATGCAAGTGCAGTCGGTAGCTTGATGTATGCAATGATTTGTACTAGACTAAACATTGCAGATGCAATGGGAGTATTAAGTAAATTTATGTCAAGACCAGGGAAGGAGAAATGGACAACAATGAAGCGGGTTTTCAGGTATTTGCGTAGCACTAATGATTATTGTTTATGCTACCAAGGAAGACCAGGATTAGAAAGAGTTTTGGATATTCATGGTGTTGTTGATGTAGACTGAGATGGAGATTTAGATCAGAGAAGATCTACAAGTGGGTATGTGTTTAAGCTATTTGGAGATGCAGTCAGTTGGATGAGTAGGAAACAGTCTATAGTGGCACTCTCAACTACAGAGACAGAATACATGACATCCACTCATGCAAGAAAGGAAGCAGTTTGGTTGTAGAGATTATGTTCAAGTATCGGGTTAGTACAGCGAGTTATAAGGATAGATTGTGACAGCCAAAGTGCAATTTTCTTGGCAAAGAACCCTGCTTATCATTAAAAGACAAAGAACATTGATGTTCAGTATCACTTTGTGAGGAATATGGTTGAGGACAAAAATGTGTTGTTGGTAAAGTTGGACACTTTGAAGAATAGTGCAGATGCATTGACAAAGTCTGTGAGCATTGAAAAGTTCTCTTGGTGTAGAGAAACATGGGTGTTGGGCGGACCTACCTAAGTTTTGTGCATGGATTTTGCACATGGTTTTGGGCATGATGGTTTTCTGTCCATGGTATTTTGTAGATCTAGTCAAGGGAACTACAACTATGTTCTAATCCAAGGTTAATGGATTGGTGTTTATGGATGCTTCGAAATGTATATATATGTATTGTAACATTGAAATGAATATAATGAAAAATCAATTTGGTAGTCTCGGTTTTGGGATCCAGGGGAAAATCTATTTGTATATCTATTTTATGTTTTATGCTCTCGCCATTGTTTATTTTCTGTTTTTTAGAATTCATATGCAGGTAATTTCTGCAGAAGGTTAAAACCTATAAACAATGTATTAACAATTGTATGATTTATTGAGTTGTAAATATCATGTATGAAATCAGAGAATGGCCTAATTTTGGATTGCGCAGTTATGGATGACGAATTTTCCTTTAAATATGGGCTAATTCTCTCAGAAATTGTGAAAAGAAATTATAAGCTTAGAGGCTTGGAAATTTGGCTAAGTATTGGCCAAAGGAAGTCATCAGGCGGAAGATAGGAAATACTTGTGCAGGTTAAGCTCAAGGTTGAGCAAAGCATATTTTATTCATCCAATTTTTTTGACCAAGGACGAAAGTGATTAGGGGCTTGGAGAGATGCAAAATTGGCTATAAGTGTTGGCCAAGAGCTAGCTTGTGAGCCGAGAGAGTTGAGAATATTTGTGCAGAATTTTTCTAGTGAGAATAAGCTTTGTATATTCACTCATATTTTTGATATATGCAATACAGATAGCAGGGTTTTGAGCAATGGTTTTCCCTAGATACATCTTGTGTTATGTGCCATTAGCTTATCTTCTTCTTATTCAAATTGTTTCCATCGATCTATTGACTTCTGTTGGTTGAAAGTAGAAGTAGATTCTTGTCCTGTGCTTTAGTAAATTACATGAGCTTGTGAATTTACATGATTTTCTAAATATTTGACTCAAATTTGTGGTAGGCCTTGTTATAGTGGGAAATCTACAAAATTGATTCTTGTAGAGAAAGGAAATGGAAAGAAGTTCAATGATAAAGATTATAAATTGAATGGCCAAAGTTTTGAGTTGTGGAAGCTCAAAATGGAAGATTTGTTGGTGAACAAAAACGAGTGGATTATTGTGGATCTGTGTAGAACACCAATGAGAATGTCTCCAGAAGACGAGACCAAGTTGGATAGAAAGGAAAATATCATAATAGAACTATGTATCTTAAATACAGTAATACTAAATTTTTAAGTAGAAGCTACAATAAAGAAATTGTAGAATAAGTTAGGACTTTGTATCAGTGTAAGTCCCTAGTGAACAAATTGTTCCTACAAAAAAATTTGTAAAACCTTAGGATGAAGGATGTGGACTCAATAATAGAGCATTTGAATCCTTCAATAATATGGTAAGTTAGTTATTATTTGTTGATATTAAGATTCCAGATGAAGATAAGTGAATTAGTTTGTTGTATTCATTACCAAACGCATGGAATAGTTTGGTTGTTGCCATAGGTACTAATGCAACTACTCTAACTTTCAACGATTTAGTCTCATCCTTTTTAGCGGAGGAGATGAGAGAAAAACATAGGAAGTCAAAACAAAAAGCTTATATGTAAGACGGTGCTCTTAGAATATAAATAAATAATTCCTCAAGTTGGAGATCTAAATCTAGAGGAAGACCTAAATATCAAGGAAAATTTATAAAGATATATTGGAAATATGAAAAGAAGGGCATTAAAAGAAATATTGTAACTCCAAAATTGTTGAGAAAGAGAAGGTATTTGATGATGCTCTTTCTATAGAAGCAAAAATATCCTCAGTTTAAGGTCGAGATGTGCACTTGGCTTATTCAAGTACACATGTAGATCACAAGGCATGGTTGGTTGTCTTAGGGGAATCCTTTCATATGACACCTCATAAGGAGTGGTTTTATGGAAATGAAAGATATGACGATGGTGATGTTTTCCTAAGAGATGAATCAATAGATAGAATCATCGGACAAGGAAAAGTCACATTGAATCTCATGGGAAGAAGGATGAGAATACTCCTTGGTATTCTCCACATCCCAATATTGGCATATATTTGATTTCTATAAGTAAGATGAGTGACGCAAGTGTAAAAACATTGTTTGAAGATGATACCTACAATATGGCTCAAAGGGAAATGGTATTGTTGAGGGGAGTTTGTATTAAAACTCTATATAAGTTGTTGGGAATTTTTTTTTTTTTTTTTTTTTTTTTTTTTTTTTTTTTTTTTTTTGGTTTATGGATAGAATAGTTTTATTGTTCCTTAGGATGGAGTTGAAGAAGGAACAATTGCTATAGTATGTGGGGAAAATACTATGTTGTGACATTAAAGGTTCGAGCATATCAGAGAGAAGGGGCTTTGAGTATTACATAGTACTAGCACGGTAAAATGTATGTCTAGTTTCTCTCTGGATTTTGATTTCTATGAACATTGTTTATATGGAAAGCGAAATTGGGTAAGATTTTCATCCAGTGCTATGAGGGCAAAGAAAATATTATAGTTGGTGTACATGATGTGTTTGGGCCTGTGTCGGTTCCATCATTGGGTAAATATGTGTAATATGTCTCATTTATAGTTGAATTCTCAAGGAATACATGGATTTATTTCTTTAGGAAGAAATTTGAAGTCTTTGACAAATTCAAAAAGTTTAAGGATATTGTGGAAAATAAGATAGAGGAGAAAATTATGGTGTTGAGGATAGATAGTTGTGGAGAGTTCTATGGGAATGTATTCAAAGATTTCTATAAAAGGTGTAGTATAGAAAAATGAAAGACTACTCCATAGACACTTTAATAGAATGGAGTCGTAAAAAGGATGAAAAGGGAACTAATGGAGAAAGCAAGGAGCATGCTCAATTATGTTAGGTTAGGATAGGAATTCTAGACAGAGATAATGGATATTATGAATTACTTGGTAATAAGAACATCCTCATCAACATTGGATGATAAAACTCCACATGAGGTATGGATCGATAATAAACCCTTTCTTAAACATCTCAAAGTATTTGGATGTGATGCTTATGTACACGTTCTAAAGGAGAAAACGAGAATCTAGATAAGGAAGATGAAAAGTTTATTTTTATTTGATATAAAGTTGTTCTATAAAGTTACAATCTTTGGAAACTAGAAACTAAGAAGGTTGTGTATTGTTGAAATGTAGTATTTAGAGAATTCAGAGATTTTTTCAAACATGAATTCATACCAAGGGAGAAGGGGCTAGAGAAGATAAAGTTTGAATTGAAGGATGATGAATTAGATTCTATAGAAGAACAAGAATCAAAGAAAAAAACCACATACTCTAGTATTGAAGAGATCGGTTCGAGAAAGAAGCCAACCAAAAATGTAAACTCCACTCAATTTTCATTCAAAATTTGCTTTGTTTATTGTTGATGATGATCCTAAAACTATTAGGGATGTAGTGGATTTAGAGGATGAAAACTTTGGAAAAAGGTTATGGTTGAAGAAATGGTAGTCTTGGACAAAAATTAGGCTTGGGATCTAGTGGAGTTACCAACTGGAAGAAATTCCATTAGCAACAAATGGGTGTTTATGAAGAAGTTTAATAAAAAAGGAAAGTTGGAGAAGTACAAAGCTCAACTAGTAGAAAACAGTTATTCCCAAGTGTGGAGGGAATTGAACTTGGTGAGATTTTTTCTCGTATTGCCAAGTTAACTTAATCTATTAGATTTGTTTCATCTATTGTTGTTGTTGTTGTTGTTTTTTTTTTAAAATAGAACAAATGGTTGGGAAGACATCATTCCTACATGAGGATTTAGAAGAAGAAATCTATATGAAGAAATGATAAGTCTTTGTGGTAAATGGAAGGAAAGAGTTGGCATGCAAGTTGAAAAGTCCATATATGGGTCGAAGCAATCAACAAGGATTTGTTATAAAAAAAATTCGCAGTTATTTTGGGACTTGACTTCACAAGGAGCAAAGTGGATCAATGTGTGTTTCAAATTAGTTGGGGAATGCCTCATTTATTTGGTCTTATATTTGAATGATATGTTGTTGATGCAAAATGACAGGGAAATCATCCAAGAAGTAAAAACTCAGTTGTCCACCAAATATCGACATAAAGGGTCTTGGTGTTGCAAATTTTATTTTGGGCATGGAAATTAGAAGATATCGGGAAACAAAGAAACTTTGATTAAATTAAAGGAAATATGCCGAGATAATATTATAGAGGTTTAATATTTAGGAATGCAAGCCGGTAAAGGTTCCTATTCTTGTAGGTGTAAATTTATTTGCAGATCAATGTCCCAAGAGAGAGGAAGAGGAAAATGACATGTTCCATGTTCCATGTGCCATATGTTAATGCAATTGGAAGTTTGATGTATGCAATGGTTTCTACTAGGTCGGACATTACACATGTAGTGGGAGTATTAAGCATGTATATATCAAAACCAATGAAGGAGCAATGGAAAATAGTAAAGATGGTTTTCAAGTATTTGTATGACACTATAGGTTATGTATTGTGCTACCAAAGGAAGACTAAGATTGGATAGTGTTAGACATATAGGGCTTTGTTGATTTAGACTAGGGTGGAGGTCTAAATTATAGAAGATTTACAAGTGGGTATGTGTTTAACCTATTTGGTGGAGCAATCAGTTAGATGGGAAAGAGACAATTTGTAGTGGCACTCTCAACTAAAGAAGTTGAATACATGGCAGTCACTCATGCAAACAAGGAAGCGGTATGGCTACATATATTGTGTTAAGGTGTTGGGTTGGTACAAGAAGTTGCGAGGATATATTGTGATATTTAGAGTACATTTTTTTTGGTAAAGAAAATAATGTATCATTCTAAGACAAAGCATATTGATGTTCAGTGTCACTTGGTGAGAGATATTATTAGAAACAAGAAAATTATACTTGAAAAGGTGGACACTTTGAATAATGTTATAGATTCATTAATAAAATTTGTGAGCACTGAGAAGTTCTCTTGGTGTATAAAAACAATGGACACTATTACATTGAATTGTTGATTATGTATTGTTGCAACCCCCTCTATTCAAAGAAACAATAGGTAGGAGAATGTTGGGTATTTGTTATATTATTTATACAACTGCCTCTAGCGTTGTATGTTGTGTTGGGTATAGTATGGGGGTAACAAGGGGAGAGGTAGTCCCCCTTGTTCAGGAAGGTGAAGACTGCATTGCTCCTCAAGGGTTTGTAAGGGAGTGGAAGACCCCTATGCAAGGGTTCAAGGGAAACACCCTAAAAAATATTGGGTGGTTTTTGGCACACAGTCTTTGCTTTTATTGGTCTTATGGTGCATGGTGGTTTGGTCTATGGTTTTGTAATTCTGATTAAGGATCTATGGTTGTATTCTTATTTAGGGTAAAGGGATTGGTGATTTATGGATGCCATGTGATATGTGTGTGTGTGTGTGTGTGTGTGTGTGTGTGTGTTGTAATACTATAAAGAAGAAAATATAAAAAAATCGCTCTGGTTTTCCCAATTTGGGTTTCCAAGTCAAAATATTTGTGTTAGCGTGTGTGTCATTGCATCTTTTATGTATGATTAAGAATCTATTTGTAACAATTAAATGTCTAGGGTTAAAATATACAAAGATGAGGGAAATAATACTAAGGAAAATTAACTTTTGCATATAAATCCAAATGCCTGATTAGGGGAAAGAAAGCATAGATTACTAGCTATATCTTTCAATATAAATGGATCCTGTAACCAACCACTATTGGCATCTTCACAATGATATCTATCAAGAATTTCTATGAAGGTTATCTCATAATCATCTTGAACTAGTTTTTATATATCTTAAATCATTATAGATCTACATTAAGGAGATTGTTGGAGCTCACACTTTAACGTTGCAAATAGAAAAAGACCCAGTTTAAATTATCCTTCTATATTAATCCATACAAGAGAGGCCAATACATGTCAGTGGTCAAATAATAAGCTAGAATTGTCAACTTGAGCCAACAATTTAAATTGTGCAGTTAGACACTAGAAAACAAAATAATAAACAAGGTTGTGACATAATTAACGATACAAACAACAAGGGGTTTTATGATATTAAACCCTCCTAAATATGGTGTCATATCCAAAAATGATTTTGGTATCCTTATAATATTTGGTTATAAACAATTTCCTAATTACTATATTTTTATAATTGAGTTGCATTTTCCATAGGACTCCAACCCTATTGTTTAGGCTTCAAAGCTTGGTACTATTAGAAAAGGGTCAATATCCTAAGGTTGTCATTTGAATTCAACCTTCAAGGACTGTGATATTAATAACACATATTTTTATTTCTTATTCCAAATTATCTTCAAAGGTCAACTCACATAATTATTTCTATCAATGTTCATCACTCACCATTACCCTTTGAACTATGTTAAGGCTATAGGAGATTTTCCATTTACTAAGGAACAAAATCTATGCCACACGTGATTCCAAGGGCACATAAGGCTAGTTCTAAAAGCTATCATCATACATTACCATACATGAGGCTAAGCTAACAAGTATCGATGGATACTCACTCTTATTTGAAGATAGAGGATAAGCTCAACAAAAAAATCAGATTATCATTCTTAGAAGATGACTCTTGATTTGACATTGGAGGAACACGAAGTGTAGGATTATGCTCAAGGGAAAGTGGTGGAGTCTCCTTCAATTGCACTTGTTGCTAGTAGAATTAAGTAAAAAAAAGGAGAAGTCAAAGCTAAGAAAATCTTAGTTTACTCCATTCAAAAGAATATATTATGTTATATTTATGATTTGGGAACTTCCAAGGAAATGTATGATAAGTTAACAGGGATGTTCAAAGTCAACGATGTAAATCAAATTCCCTTTCTCAAAAACAAGTTGAAAGATATCAAAATGGACAAAGGGGGATCTATACAAGAACATTACTTGAAAATAAATCAAGTAAATAATGATTTACGATCTATTGGAGAAGTTACGATTGATAGGGAACTCACCCTTATTACACTTGGAGGTCTTACAAGGCCATGGGAAACATTTGTCACCACCATTCTCAATGATGACATGACACCTAGTTTTGATGAGCTATTAGGTAGATACACTCAAGAGGAAATAAGGATGATGGAGAGAGATAAGTCTATTAATGGAAGTGAACCTACTACTTTCTCTACACATTCTAAAAGGAGAAATGGTGTTGGTGCATCAAATTCAAGAAGGAAAGGTTTTGGATCTAAGAAGGAATTCAGAGGAAAAGGAAAAGGAAGATGCTTCAATTGTAACAAGTTTGGTGACTAAGCTAGATAATGTCCTCACATGAGGAATCCTACAAGGGACCACAACAACAATCAAAGAAATAACAAGTATAAATACAAAGGAAAATGGAATGCTCTTGTTTCTCGAGAAGGAAATAATTGACCTTCTAAGAGGACAAGAAATCCCAGGTATGATGAAAATAATGTTGTTAAAAAACAAGATGAGTATTATCTCATTTTTGCTTTATCTACACCTTGGATCAGTGGTTAATTGATAGTAGAGCCTCAAGGAATTTCACTATTATCAGGCCAGGAGTATGAAACGACCCAATTAAAACAGTGAAATGTCTGAACTAAATTATTATTATTTTTTTTTATAAAGCAATTACAACCGGAAAACAGACACATTAAGATTTCAATTTAACCCACACATACATTACTGATGTTCATTCAGGAAATAACACCACATTTATATGCTTTAAATCTAACATCAAGAAATAAGAAATACACGTGTACCGTCCACCGAAGAGGCGCGACTTCGCTTGATCGGTTGTCACGGGTAATTCCTTGTCGCTAGTCCGTTTGCGAGTAATTGATTGCCGCACTTGATCCGTCGAGACTCACCGGTTAACCTCCCAACCTACTCCTTGGGTACTCTTCTTCCCCGCGGACCCCCAAGCTGCAATGGGGTTGTACAATGGAGGAAGAGTCTAGCTGGCAGAGGAGAGCAACCGTAGCTCAAGAGTCCTCTCTCTAAAACCCTCAGCCTCACCAAACTCACTATAGCTTCGTAGTCACTGCCTTCACAAAATATCATCCATCCAACCATAGGGCTCCCCCCCAAAAAAAAGTCCCTTGTACCATGGCCTGCCCCTTCTTTTATAAGATTTCTCATAGATGACACTTGGCATGTCATGCATAATTATAATATTTTTCCTTTTTAATAGCT
>APFE030734792.1:0-10103 GCA_000404065.3 Pinus taeda | reverse complement strand
GGATGACAATAGAAACTACAAGCATTTGGCAGGAAGATTTGATAATCGGAGGAGTTTCTTCAATGGCCAATGTTTCTCTTGCCATAACTTTGGCCACAAAGCAGCTCAATGTGTTTCCTATAAGGCAATCATGACTAGAGAAGCTCAAAAACAAAGAAGTATGACTGGAATCACAAAAAGGACCCATAACAACTTTTCCGCCCTTGAAAATGAAATTGAATGCTCTATTTGTAATAAATTTGGTCATGAAGATTCTGAATGCAGGAGCAGGTTTTGGAAGACAACTCAGAAGGAACAAACCTCAAGTGCCAGAACATGGAGAATGAAGGAACCACAACTAGAAAGATGTGGGATAGCTTTATATGCAGAAGGACAAGAAAATCAATGGTACATTGACAGTGGATGTTCAAAGCATATGACAGGTGATAAAGAAAAACTTGAATCATATAGTGTTTTAGAAAAGGGAAAGAAAGTTTCTTTTGGAAATGATACCCCTGTAGTCATAAAAGGAAAACGCACTGCTCAATTAAAAGAAAAGGTAAAAGTTGGAAATGTTTTGTATGTTGATGGCTTGAAGCATAATCTACTGAGTGTCAGTCAGATGTGCGATAATGGAATCGAGGTAATATTTTGATCAGATGGGTGTAGTGTTCATGATCTTGATACACGAAGAACAGTGATCAAAGGCAGAAGAACTCCAAATAATTTATACATATTTGAAGAAGGACAACGACAATGCTATTTCATCAAGGATGATGAACACTGGTTATGGAACTGGAGGTTGGGGCATCTAAGCTTCCCTCAAATAAGGAAAGCATGCAAGTACCAGGCAGTTCGTGGTCTTCCAGATATCAAAATTCCTGACAACACTATATGCAAATCATGTGAGTTTGGTAAACAAACTAGAACTAACTTCCATGAGAAGGAAGGTTCAGCTAGCAGGCCTCTTGAGCTAGTCCATATAGATGTATGTGGACCATTTAGGACAAGTTCACCTCGGGGAGAAGAATACTTTATATTATTCATTGACGAATTCTCCATGATGTTTTGGTTAGGACTTATGAAGCACAAAGACGAAGCATTCGAAAAATTCAAATCTTTCAAAGCCTTGGCTAAAAACGAATCAGATCACAAAATTAAGTGCCTCAGGTCTGACAGATGTGGAGAGTTTACCTCAAATGAATTTTTTGATTTCTGTGAAGAACATGGAATAATAATGGAATTCTCTGCAGCTATAACTCCTCAGCAAAATGGAGTAGTGGAAAGGATGAACAGAACCGTTCAACAAATGTCTCGTGCTATGCTTGATGAGTTTGGAACTCCCGCAACCTTCTGGGGTGAAGTTGCATTTGTTGTGGTTGTTATTCTCAACAAAAAAAATGTCTGAGTGAACAACACTCAAAATCCTCATGAGCTCTAGTATGGTGAGACTCCTTCGATAAAGCATTTCAAATTTTTTTGAAGCAAATGCTATATTAAGAATAATGATGAAACAACTTGGCAAACTTGAACCTAGAGCAGATGAAGGCATTCTCCTTGGTTATTGTCCACACAACAAAGCATATAAGTGTTACAATAAAATACTTGGAAGAATTTTTGACAGCATTGATGTAGTGGTTGATGAAAAAGGATACATTCCTAGGCAAGTAAATTATGAAAATATCGAAGAGGATGAAGACTACCCTCAAAATCAGATTGATGATGAAGAAGAAAACTATGAAGAAGAAACCCATGAGGAGCTAGAGGAACAAATAAGGATAGAAGAAAAGACTCCTTCTAGGTATGTTCAAAAGAAACATCCAGAATCACAAATGTTTGGGCAAAAGGAGGCTAGCATACAAACAAGAAGAACAATTGCAGAAGCTTCAAGCTATTTGGCATTACTCTCCTCCACTGAACCAGAAAATGCAAGAGAAGCTTGCAAAGATGAATGCTGTGTCAAGGAAATGGATGAGGAACTTGAACAAATCGAAAAGAACAACACTTGGGAGTTGGTTCCTAGACCAAAAGATAAGAATGTCATAGGAACAAAATGGATCTTCAAGAACAAGTTGAATGAAAATGGGGAAGTTATTAGAAACAAGGCCAGACTTGTTTTAAGGGTATCGCCAACAAGACGGAATAGACTTTGAAGAACATTTTCTCTCCTGTCTGCTTAAGACTTGAGCCACCGAATGTCCTTGCTCTCTCAGCTTTCAAAAGTTCAGAGTATTTCAAATGGAAAAGTGAGATCAACTTTCTAAATCGAGACTTCGACAGAAGAAGTGTACATGAAAGCAACTAGATGGGTTCATTCTGGAAGATCCCAAACTGTATGCAGATTAAAAAGGCTCTCTATGGTTTAAATAGGCTCAGCGGCTTGGTACTATCGTTTGGACAAATATCTTCATCAACAAGGATTTTCAAAAGGATCAGCCGATAGCAATCTTTATATAAAAATTGAAAATGACAAATTGCTAATACTTGTTGTGTATGTAGACGATATTATCTTTGGAAGCAATGAAGAAGCTATGAGTCAAAGCTTTGCCTTGGTGATGTAGAAAGAATTTGAAATCTATTTTCTTGGAGAACTGACATACTTTCTTGGATTGCAAATCCAACAAAATGAAGGCAGTATCTTCTTGTCTCAAACCAAGTACCTCAAGCAGTTTCTGAAGAAGTATGGCATGGAAGATTCAAAACCAATATGTACCCCTATGGTTACAGGATGCAGTCTCAGTGAAAATGATGAATCAACAACAGTGCATCAACCAACCTATAGATCCATGATTGGAAGTATACTTTATTTGAAAAGTACTCGACCAGACATCATGCATGCAGTGGGGATAGTTGGAAGATTTCAGGAAAATCCTAAGGAAACTCATCTTCAGGCAGTAAACATAATTTTCAAGTATCTTCAAGGAACTCAAAACTATGGCTTATGGTATCCTAGAGATACAGATCTCACTCTTCATACTTATACAGATGCAGATTGGGTTGGAAGCGTGGATGATAGAAAGAGCACAAGTGGTGGTGAATTCTTTATGGGTTCCAAATTAGTATCTTGGTTCAACAAGAAACAGAGTTCGATTTCTTTATCTACAGCTGAAGTGGAATATGTGGTGGCTGCATCTTGCTACACTCAACTCCTTTGGATGATGCAAACCTTGCAGTATTTTCAGATCACTTGTGCTACACCTATCTCCATCTTATGTGATAATACAAGTGCAATCAACATTTCAAAGAACCGAGTTATGCATTCAAAGACCAAGCACATACCGATCAAGTATCACTTTCTCCGGGAGCAAGTGTTGGAACAAAAGGTTAAATTGGAGTATGTTCCTTCTAAGGAACAAGTTGCTGATATTCTTACGAAACCACTACCCAGGGAAACTTTTGAATATCTCAGACAGAAGATGGGAGTAATTGATGCATCATCCTGTTGTTAAATCTTGCCAGTTTCAGATAAAAATGGGTGTACGTGTGTTGACTAAGGAGGATCCGCGTACATATGCCTTTTTTTGCAGAGAAAGTCGCATATATGGAGGCTTGATGGATATCAGAAGGCTCTCGTTGAAGATAGTCTGATATGGGTCTAACAGAGACCATCTGGCACAGATTCAGGGGGAGTAGATAAACTTCTAATGGTGCATTGTTGGCATTATCTTAGAAGATTTTGGTTCTAGTTCATAGCTGTTGTTGGTTTAAGGTGGAACGAAGGTAGAGAAATAATAGAAGGAAATCAGGGTTGCTGATCTAAATGGTGATTGTCAGATGTTGCTACTACCAGTTATTGGTGACTTCCATAAGTCTAGCTCTAGATATTTTGTCTCTATGTCATGTATCTCTTTTATGGTGTCAAGGTCATGTAACGACCTATCTTGGTTTCCCCACTATGTCTGGGATAAAGATGTAATGTTATTGTTTATCATGTGTAAACTTTTGATGTATCCCCACTTGGTTGGGAAATGGATGTATGTATGAGTCCTTGGTGATAGGAAGGTCATTTATGATAGATTCATGTTCTTCTTGTAAAACATATTTTTGCAGAGCTTGCTTATAGTTAGGGGGAGCATGAACAACACATTTCAGCAGAGCAGGGACTTCAGCATGTACTCAGAGGAAGCATGGACATAGTGGTACACCTTGGAATATACAAAGGGGGAGCTCATTTAGAGATTTCGGCAGGTACTCAGTGGGAGTATGGGCAACAGAATGTTTCTTTAGGAAAGAGATTATCTTGGTTTGCCCTTTTCCATTGATGTCAAAGGGGGAGAGTGATTCGTTGTTGTTGCCATCAAGTCCAAAGGGGGAGATTGTTGGCATTATGATACATATGTTGTACTTGATGGAAATCCACTCATCTCAGATGATAAATTATAGTGCAGCAAAGTTCACGGAGTTTTATGCAGAGAAAGGTTTATTTCATGTGGAGAAAAGTTCACGGAATTTTATGTAATGAAAGGTTTATTTCATGTGGAGAAAAGTTCATAGAATTTTATGCAGAGAAAATTTTATTTCATGTAGATAAAAGTTCACGGAATTTTATGCAGAGAAAAGTTTATTTCATGTGGAGAAAAGTTCATGGAATTTTATGCAGAGAAACGTTTATTTCATGTGGAGAAAATTTCACGCACTTTCATGGTTGGTTCATGATATTAGTCCGATAGTTTTTGATCCTATGGTTTTGGTCCGTGGTATTGCATCCAAAATGGTTGATCCCAAGTATTGGGTTCATGGTATTGTGTTATTATGGTTTTGGACCATGGTATTGTGAAAGGCCTAAGACTATAAAAGAGGAAGGAGATCATTTGGCAAAGGATCATCGTAATTGTTATTGAATATCTGATAAAGTGCTAGATCTAGAATACCGTGATTGGGTTATGGTGCAGATCTGGATTTGAATAAAGAAGGAACCTGAGCACAAGGAGAAGGATAAGTACTATTGATGGGTCATAATATTTAAGATTGAATGATAGTATCTTTTGTTCTGGGTTTAGATTTGGTGTGTGGTTATTGTTACTATGATTTGGATACAGCTTTCAGAGAAGTGTCTAGTTGATTCAGTGCTAATTGGCGAAAAGGAGATTGTTTGATGCATAAATTCTTGATGATTGATTGATGTTCATGGATCTAGTCTGAAAATTTATGAAACGTCCCTGGAAGAAAGAGAAGGTTGTAGCCTTCTGTAGGCCAGCACCTACGTACTAGTATCTTGGTTAGTGCAAGAGCTAACGGGGTTGTAGCTCCCTTCCATGAGAAGATGGAAAACGAGAGAGGGTTGTAGCTCTCTGCAGGTTGTAGCCTGTGTACTGGTAAAGGACTGCACCAATACAATTGTAAAAAGAAGTTTCTAATTAAAGAGAAGATAGAGACGAATTGCAGTAGGTGGTTTTCACCCACATTGGGTTTCCACCTTATATCTTGGGTTCTTGTGTGTGATTGTCTTCTTCTCTGTTTTACTATTTCTGGTTATTGGTTATTTGATTATGATACACAGATTAACAATCAACATCTGAAAGATAAAGTAAATTATAAGTTTGCATATTATACACGGGTTTCCTTCTACATAGTTGTGGGTTTAAATAACTGAAGTAGCGTATATCATTTGGATTTGAAAAAGGAATATTTGACTTGATAATACTGATTCACCCCCACTCTCAGTATTATTTCCAATAGTTTACTCACTGCTCTCTACGAACGATGGGGTAAGCAATGATTTTCCTCGATGATTGATGATTGATTTTATTACAAGAAGAAATAAACAAAAAATGGGTAAGCTAGGAAAAAAGGTTCACCAAGCAATTGTGAACTGCAAAATACCTCCTGACGAACCAAGAAGTATGGGCAAGCAATCTCCCCAAATGATGTGTTTGGTGTATCACAATGTACAAGGAAGTTGACTCGGTTACCTAAGGATGGATCGAAACCTAGTGTTTTCCCCCCATATATACCTGAAAGTATGTGGAGGCCCAATCCATATTAGCGTTGTCTAATGCAAGACCGCACAGTGAGAGCATTCCCATATACTTTTGCTTATTGTATCACCACCGTATATACCCAAAGGTATATCAAAGAACTACAATATACCCATGTATGTGGAATGAGGTATCACACTCAAAATGTATTGCATACAATTTAGCGACAGCTGTTATGTTTTACAATGCCCGAACACATCTCTAGCGTAAAGCCTTTAAATGTTTTGTGTTAGGTGACAATTCTCGATTAGGTTAATTGATGCTAATTTTAAGTTGATCTTGATTAATAATTTTCCTTTCAAGGTTCACCACGTGATGTATTTCCAATTCCTAGAATGAAACTAATATGATAAGCATTCTTTTCATTAAATTTTGACAATGAAAATCTTAGCTAATAGGGATAGAGAAATCAAATTTATTTCAATCAAAGAGAAAAGAGAAAAATCTAATGTAATTCCCTAAACTATTCTTATGAGCACACACAAAATCTTTTAATGCATGATGTAAGTTTTCCTTTTCAATTCCCTTAATGTTATGGTGAATAAAAGGAAACTAATGCACATACAATCAATCAATCTTTCTACAAGAACGAAGACTTTCTGACAATTTTGTTTCGAAAGAAATGAAGACTTTTATGACACTTTCTTTTCAACAAAGATTAATCAACTACAATATAACTCTGAAAATGAATTAATAGTGATAAAGAAATCATTTAAGAAACACTAAGCAATCAAAGAAAAAGTAGGGCTAGAAAAGGAAACACAAATTAATTTTAAAGAGACAACCATCATTCATCTTTTGGCAAGTAGAAACAAAAGGAAAATTGGGAAAAAATCATCTTAGAGGATGAATTTTTGTCCTAAGAGGGATCAACACAGCCTTGAATGGTGGACAATGCACTTCAGAGCACTATCCTCAAGCCAAGGGTGATCTGCAATACTCCATCTCTAGACCAAGACTACGCCGGTGCCAGAGAGGCAATCGTAGGGGCTTACAAGCATAAATTTCACCAAGAAAACATTTTAAAAGGTTGAAGGAAACTCAATGTAAGAAAGTAGAGTCTACTAGAGTGTATTAGGATGAAGGTAAACTACCCGAAATGATGATCATTCCCCAATGGAGTCACCAATTTGTAATGAGGAATTTGGTATCTACGGATAAATACTAATTCCCTAGGTACGTAGCTATACCTAGAACAACAAATTTAAATGCTTATCCTTTTCCTATAAATGATAAATAAGACAAAGGGAATTAAATGACTTGTTCTTTCACTTTCCTTTTGTCTCCTTTATTTAACTCCCATCGCTCCTTCTCTAACTTAACTCGCTCAAAAAGTACCTGCAAGCATAAATAGAAAATAGAGAACCATCAACAGATCTATCGAATAAAAGTAAATGGAATCAGATACATTCACACATATAAACATTATATATCAAGATAATAATATGAAAAAAGGTGTAAACAACTTTATTAAGTAGAAGGAAGAATTACAGCCATGAAGTCCAATCCATTGTCACTCTTCTAGCTTGGGTTCCAACCAACATCACATCAATAGCACAACACTCTGGCAACATAACACTACTCATTTACAAATTCAATTCTCACTCCAATAGTATCTCCTTATAGATTCTCAACATCCAACCCCTAATC
Source organism: Pinus taeda (assembly GCA_000404065.3). Taxonomy (NCBI): domain Eukaryota; kingdom Viridiplantae; phylum Streptophyta; class Pinopsida; order Pinales; family Pinaceae; genus Pinus; species Pinus taeda. The sequence continues at coordinate 2,496 of APFE030734792.1, read as the reverse complement.
ACTTAGATGAGTGCTCAATTTATAGTCTAGAGGAAGTTTTTTCATAAATGATTGTATTGAATGGCCTTCCATACTTAGAGTTAGTTTCCATGGAAGAAGGGATGAGAGAATAGGAGGTAACTTAAATCATTCCTCATCCATTTTTGAGCTCATAGGAGATGATAAGTCTCAGAATCTTCTAGATGGCTCTAAAAGATGAGAAGCTTCCTATAACCCTATGTGAATTTCACTCAATCTCACCCAGCTCAGGTCAAAGTGGCAATGGGTGCTCTGTAGAGCACAATTACATGGGCCTACCTACACTAAAGTGCACTTATCACTGTCGAAGGCTACGCTGGTCCCTCAAGGAGGCAATTCTCAAGTATTTCAAACTAAAGAATTGTCACGGAAGGAGGCATTAAAAGAGGTGACTTGTCTAGGGCATGTAGCAACTGAATTAGGGTTTGATGAGCCTTAATGGTACTAATCTGAATGATGGGAGTGATGTGCCAAAATGGATCTATAACACCATCTCAGATGACGGGTAGGGAGTTTATTACTGCCTTCTATATGATAGATACCCCATACTTATTCAAGTTGGTTTGTGAGATCGATTCCATCATGTTTCAGGGATATATATATTTCGAGTATGCCACCCTTGTCAATAAGCTACATGTAGTGACAAGTTGCCATCATAGCTTAGCAGTGAGTGAACTAGAAAAATAATCTAGTCTTTTAATTCCCCAACCCCCCCATTTCTTTGGTAGTGCTAGTAATTCTCATCTAGCCTTGGAAAAACTTCATCCGAATTGTTTTCCCTTCCAAAGAAATTTGAAGAAAATATTTTAGATTCGAGAGTGTATGCCTGTCATGCGGAAAGAGTTATTTTTGCGGACAAACCTAACCTCCCTACGAGTCTAAGACTCTCTAGTGACAAACAAAACAAACAAGAGCAATCCTTCTCTAAACATACATTATCCTATGAGAAACCAAGTGTTGTTCGATCCAACCTCAAATCCAACGCTTGTTGTAGCAGTCCAGCCTTGCTGATCCAGATGAGCTCCTCCTTCACTTTAAGACCTGCATACACTAACAGTCAAACGATTACATAACACCTGAATATTTCATAAAACAAAGCATATTCATCATATAGACCAAGGAGTACATGAAATAATTCATTAACAACAAATCATTGAGAAGAATGGACTTATTTGTATTAAGGAAACAAAAAAGGAACCATTACAACCTGAGCCTTGGTGTTGTGCAAGCTCCTCCCAGGGTCCAACAAGAGATTTCCTCTACTTTGACAAGCTCACCCACTTCCAATATGGCAACAAGAAAGGATGGTAATCTCTCCTCACAAGTTTACGGAAGTCCTAATTCCAGCAGCATCTACCCTTTGGAATGTTCAGCTTTCAACCTCCCCTCCTCTGGCCCAAGGCTTGTATTTATAGTGTTCTAGAGGAAGTTATTCAGCTCCAACATCAATGGGATACTCCCTCTTTTGGATGGGGTAGCTCCTCTCTTGATGGGATAAGTTCCTCTATCATAGGGATGCATGAGCCATCTGGAGGCGCTCAATACACGTCAAACACTCTTCTAGAAGGCTCTAGAAGTGACCACAAGTAACTTTTTAAAGATGAAACTCGCGCCTTTTGACCTTTACAGGGGTACGCACCCATCCTTTGGCTTACAGAGCGTATAAGTACGCAGGTACAGTGTGTTTTGGATGCGTACACGCAGGCAAGGTAGAGAGAACCTGCGTACCCAGAGATAAACATGTTTTTAAGTGACTTTCTCTCTTTTTGAAGTTTGACATGAAGAGCAGAGGTATGAGGCTTGACAAGGAGGATAATATGGCTATTGATGGAGCTATATTAACTGCAGATAGTCATGGTGACAAATTTCAGTGTAACAGAGCTATTACACAAACTCAAAGATAAACAAGATATGGTTGAAGCAACACAATAAAAACTTAATATTGAAATATAAAACATGAAAATACATTCATATGAGGTTGCAGCTCATTCACCAAGTAAAAACAAAAATTTCATGCAAAATAACACAGTAAAATACAGTAACTGATGTTTTCACGTGCCCACCAAAATTTGTTCCACGATTTTTTTCCTTACAGACTTGCACTCTTTTTTTTCCAACTCTCTTACTCTCTAACCTGTCAAAATGAATTTTTACATTCATATTTAACTCAACATACAATTTTACATTTAATTCATGACAGAGCAAAATTAATATGATGTTATTGTTGAGTGTGATCAAAATCGCGCGGGTGTTTCTAGAGCTTGGGCAATAGCCTCTGAATGAATGCTTGTCCATATGTTGACTGCTTTAAATTCTTTGCTGCGTTTCAGAATGGCTCAAATATGGCTTCCGTCCTTCCATCTTCAAAGAGAAATGCACCCTGCAAAAATATGTCTCACAAGTATCTGTTTATTGCGGTGGTTGGGATTATTATTTCCAACGGGGTTTATAATATTAATCTATTGAGTTTATAATATT
>APFE030734790.1:398793-419605 GCA_000404065.3 Pinus taeda | reverse complement strand
GAATTTTGAAAACTTGGCATTTTTGGAAAGGGAAAGCAAAAAGAAAAATTACCAGTACTCAGGAGAAGCTTAGTTTTGAGATTTGAGCCTCCAAAAGCTCAAATACATCAAAAAAATGACTTTCTGCCCACTTTTTGAGTTGCAGAAAGTGACCTTGGGAGAAATGGTTTTTGAGGGGGCAAAACAACTCCAAATTCCGAAATTCCACTTGGGATGGAAAGTAGACAGGCCACGCTTTCCAATGAGCTATCTTGCACTTGATTTGGACCAGTGGAACCCACTCAAAAGTTGCTGCAAAGGTGCGCGGACACGAGAGACAGGGGGCGCGGACATGAGAGCAAACTTTGCAAGAATTGACTTTTTTGGTCAAAAAACACTGTTTTGACTATGGTTGATTATTTTTACTTGTAGATGATGGATAAATGTAATATTTTCATGGCACTTTGATAGATTTTACCTCTCTTTACTCTTCTAGAAGCTTCCTTGATGTAAAAAGGGAATAATTAATGCATGAATCAGTTAGCTAAGTAATAGAGGCAAGTTGTTGAGCTGCCTATTATCTAGTGCTTAGTTTGGAAATAGTTCAAACTGCTCCTAAAAGGATGAGCTCGACCCCTAGAGGCAAGGGAAGAGGTTAGCTTGCCTATATTATGTGTTTTCTTATTCATTTTGAGAGGTTGGAAGGTTGGACTCTTGGGGAGAAAGTTTCATTGTATATTGTACATCTATCTTTGCAATTTCAAGAGGAAGAAGGCCAGGGTTTTGCAGACATCCTTGTGGATTCTTGTGGATTGTAGTGTTGATGGTGTGTTCTCTACATGTTATTGTAAGTTTGTTATGTATTCTACATCTCTCTTTTGCTTCTATTTGGACAGATGAAGTGGTAAAGTTTTGAATACATGCTTTGACATGCTCAGCTTTTTAGTTTGTTCAAAATTTATGTTTTCTGCTGTCTAGAGAGGATTCAAATGGTTGTTTGCCCTCTTTAGCTCCTTCTCTATCATCCCTGATCATCCATCTCAGATTAAGGCATCAGCGCTCACTCTTACCTTGCCCCGAAGATCCCCCTGCAAAAACTGTGCTCAATCCCCGCACCCTGAATTGCACTCCCTCCAATTGCCACCAAAAACCCAAAAATCTTTAAATCAACCCCCCTTATCAATTTACTAGCCTAATATCTTTGATCCTAATTGGTCAGCTTATCATATTGAAAGATCTACCGAATCTGACCCGAGAGAGCCTTCTCATACCTCGTAGGGCTAGCTACGAGGTGAAATGGTTTGATGTAGCCTTGAGAGTTTGTCTATCTCAGCCTAGGTGAATTCCAAGCACTAACATAAGGAAAGGGTTAAAATAAATTCCTAAAGAGTGTTTTCCATTCAAGTTATAAGTCTCCCTAGAAATAAGAAAATCCAATCTTTTCTTCATAAGATTAATTTTTTGAGAAGATTTATTTTGAATTATGTAGAAATAGTGAAAAACATAACAAACATGCTAAAAACATATAAAGAGGTCAGTGGACAATGCAGTCAAAGTTATCTTTTTACTAGATTAAAAAGGCATCCACAAAAGCTCTATTCCTAGATAGTCCACGTTATGATATCAATATATTTTCATTTTCTTTTGATTTGAAATCAACATCAGTATTATTGTAGAAAAATGAGGATAGTGTTGAACAATCAATAATGTTTTTCAGAAAAATAATGAGAGATGCAAAGTTAAAGTATGACATTATTGAAAAGAACATAGTATGATTTTGTTCAAGATCTTAAGTAATTTAGGACTTATGTTTTACATTCAAAGATAATTGTATATGTGCCAAACAATACATTGAAAACTGATATGTAAACTATTGTGGATATTCCACTAGATAGTTCATCACAACATATTTGATAAAATTATATTTAAAAATTCAGAATCTACACTATACGGTTATTTATTTTAATATTTCTAAATTTTTAGATTATTGTTTATTGTGTATGCATGTAAATTAAAATCATGTAGAAAATAGATAACAATGAAATAAAAAATCACAAACCACGATTGACATGAGATATGCCCTGGGGAACCCTTTCGAGAGAAAACCCAACTAGAAGGCGAGGTTTCTTTGCAATCTTTCTCTAAATAAAAAATGGTTGCGGGTATAAAGAGGTATAGTTTGTAGCCCATGGAATACTACAATACAAAATCCTCTTTGTGTGCTCTATCTCCTATCCCTCTCAACTATTTTTTCTCATCTATGGAACACATGCACTTGAAAAGAATGGAACCCCTTTTCCTCATAGTGGCTTGGTTGTAACACAACATGATATCCTACTAGTGGTTAGGTTTGACTACCTCAACTCTTAAATAGAGTTACAATATGGACACTTACAGAGTCTTATTTATCATAATCACGTGGTTAGCACCTTTTCCATGAATAATGCATGGCATGCTATCAAATTATGGTGGTTAAAACAGGAAGGTCAACTTCTCAATGGCATAACTTTTGCATATGAACTCTGATTGAGGAAATTCTCACACTGTTGGAAAGGTATTTGTGTGTAGAATATAAAAAATGGCTATGTGCTAAAGTGGATTTTTTTTTACAAAATAAAAATGTCATTTGATTCCTCATAATGCTCCTAGAAGGTTTCAAACCCCAATTTTTCAAACTAGGTCTTGCCAGTAAAAATGGTCCTATGAGTTGATTCCTCCACTTTATTCACTCTTAAAGCATTGAGATGGATAACAAACTATATCATGATCCAATTTGGATCAAAAATAATTTTAAATCATATAGATAATGATGGCAAGAGAGGTAAGTGTATTGTTAATATTTAGGAATTTGACCTAGAGATTAAACCAACCAAACTAGTAAAGGGTCAAGGATTGGTTAAGATGTTGGCATAATCTAATTGCAAGATATTGGGCATCGATTTTGTTTTGTAGGTTAAAAATTCTACTTCAAAGAAGAATGCATGAGAGCCATCTCTAAAAGTAAAAAAATTCTTCCTCTTTATGGTATAAATATATTGCTTTCTTTCTTCAAAATTTTTACTGTTCTTTAGAATTAAACAAAAGTCATGAAAAATCTCTTGAACTCAACACAATAAAATTATGCATTATCTTGTAGTGGCTACAACCACCCTCCAAAATTTTTCCTTAGCTTCATTTTGGAGCCTCCCTACCAACCTTTCACAACGGTATGTCTTGCCTTGTCAACTACACTAGTTTCAGTGATTTGTTTGCAGAATGACAGCCCGTCCACCAAAGCTTGTTGCATCCCCCTCACAAGATGTTTCACCAGACTTGGTCCAGCTATAGGCTAGGCAGCTCCTTCAATAAATTGCATAATTTTGGAGAAACTAGCCTTCCCTTAAGAAATTACGCAATTCTGTCTAGCAGCTTGCTGGGCTCTAGAATTGTGCAGTTCTACCTATCACTTTTCACTGAAAAAAATTGTGCAATTCCTCCCAGCAGGGCTGCTTAGCCTAGAAATTTCACAATTCTAGGCAGCAATCAACTGCTCTGTTTGGAAACTTGTTATGAAACCAGCTCAAGAAAAGATAGAAAAGATAGATCAACGCCTTATAATTCAGGCTCTTCAAGGGGGCAACCTCCTTTACATTACATAAATGAACAATTCTTGGATGATTCAAATGAAATGACCTCCTCTCTATATATAGGAGTCTAAGGGGTCATAACATAATCAGAGCCTACATAACAATAATAATGTAAGGGCACAATAATAATAATAGTGGGCTTCTATGGGGCACAATAGTAACAATATGGGCACTACATGGTTACATCAATATAATAAGTGGGTTGCACTAATAACAATAAGGGGTTACTCTAGTAGTATAGGGGCCTAACATGCCCCTCTCCTTCAAAAAGTGTTGTCCTCACGCTTGAGTAGTTCTTGATGCTTCTGTATAAAATTATTGTCCTCCCCATGTGGAATCTTCAGTGAGCAAATTCTTCCACTTGATGAGATACTCTGAAATTGATCAATTTCGTAGCTATTGGGTTCTTGTTTATGTGACTGCTCCAGGTTCCAATATGGTTTTTCCTTCCTCTTCAATTTCTGGCAATATTGTTTGAATTGGGATTTTTTGTAACTTTTGAATAAGTGGCCATACTTCTTAGTCCTGCTTCCATTCATTCCTTGCTTCGTTTATCCAATCTGGTTGGATAATAGAAATAGCACAAAACAATGCTTCCACATCCTCATCCTTGAAGAGTCTTCCCATTCGGTAAGGTCGCCATTTTTTAAGTGCATGTAGTATTTCCAACTTTTCCGTCTCATAAATAGCTTGCTTGAGATGTAGCAGTAAAAATACCCAATCACCTACATCAAAACATTTTTCACTATGATGTTGATCTACCTGTTGTTTCGTTTGATTTTGCACCGAAGTGGCCTTATCCTTTAAAAGTTGGAGAACTTGTTGTTGATGCTTGATGTGATCTTTCACTGCTTGAAACTTTTTCTTCTTGATATGTCCTTCTATCTCTAGAGTTTGGGGAGTGGTAATTTCTTCCAATCCTTTACAAGATATGGTCGGATTCATTTCTTGATGCTCGACGTGATCTTTCACTTCTTGAACATTTTTCTTCTTGGTATGTCCTTCTATCTTGATAGTTTGAGGAGTGGTAATTTCGACAAATGAATTACAAGATATGTTTGGATTCATTTCTTCTTTCTTGATGTGAACTTCACTTCTTGCACCTTTTTCTTCTTGATATGTCCTTCTATCTTGAGACTTTGAGGAGTGGTAATTCTTAACAATGCTTTACAAGATATGGTCTGATTCATTTCTTCTTTCTCTGGGGTGGGGTCCTGGCGTGTATCCTCTTCTTTTGATGTTTCTTGATCCTTTTCTTCCTCGTCTTCATAATCTATGTAAAATAATTTCTTCTCAACACACTTATGACCTTTAGTGCATTTGCTATCACAATTGTAACAAAGCCCTTTTTCTCTTTTTTCTTCCAATTGTTGTGGTGTAACCTTGTAGGTTGTGGAAGGCTAGGAGAAACAACACTTCCATCTTCATAGCTGTGAGGGGTAGAATTCATTGTTGCCATAATTTTACTTTCCAATATGTAACAAAGCCCTTTTACTATTTCCAATTGTTGTGGTGTTGCTCTAAAGAAGGTGTTGCTCCTTGTATCCTCATAATGTGCTATCATTTCCTCCGTGAAAATTGACCATGTAACAAGTTTTTTATGAGAAAAAAGCCCTTTATACCATAAAAATTGATCCGGTTCTAAATATGAAGATGCAATACATACCTTTTGTAACAGTGGTACACCATGTTGATCAAAATATTGCTCCATTTGACGTATCCAATTTACCGGATCCTTGCTATCAAACTTCCTCATCTTGTTTTTTCTTAATTTTAGGAGCTCGATCTTGAAATGACTGTAAATCTGTACTTTCAAATCATTAAGTTCGGAAACTACGACTTGTAGTAGTCCTCTGCGTCCTCTTTCAAATGCCACTAGTCTAACCCCAATTGGATTCTCCAATGAATAGTTATGCCAAATCTCCCATAGTGACCTGATTATAGACTAATTCAGTAGAGCGAACTTGTACGATGTGCCACGTGTCCTTGTTTTGACCTTTGGCTCTAAAAAAATATAGAAAAGAAACTACAGTTCGTCCTCTTTCTAAACCTTCTTACAAAATTTCAATCTGATGCTCAGAGAGAAAGTTATGACGATTTTCCCTAGGTCACCTATTTTGAATGTAATTCAGGATTTTGCAAAAGGACGAACTTCCTCAGATCATATCTCCGAAAATATAGCATGAAAAGCTCTGAAATTCGGACCTGAGATTCAGAGCGATGTCTTCTCAAATGGGTTTTGTTTTTAGCTTCTGAAACATCGTAGAAAAAAGGTTATAGTGAAAATTCCACGATGACTTGTTTGGAGCAGCGAAACCCTAGAATCCAAAGCTCTAATACCAAATGTTATGAAACCAGCTCAAGAAAAGATAGAAAAGATAGATCAATGCCTTAGAATTCAGCCTCTTAAAGTGTGAAACCTCCTTTACATTACATAAATGAATAATTCTTGGATGATTCAAATGAAAAGACCTCCTCTCTATATATAGGAGTCTAAGGGGTCATAACATAATCAGAGCCTACATAACAATAATAATATAAGGGCACAATAATAATAGTAGTGGGCTTCTATGGGGCACAATAGTAACAATATGGGCACTACATGGGTACATCCATATAATAAGTGGGTTGTACTAATAACAATAAGGAGTTATTCTAGTAGTATAGGGGCCTAACAAAACTACACAATCCCTCTAGGCAAATAGCTTAGCTCCCTCCTAGAAATGCACATTTTTTTCTCCTAGCTGAGCAGATTGTTGCATGTGCAATTGAGTTGGCCGGTTCCCTCCGGGACAGAGAAAAACTGATTTGCATGCATAGGATGCTCCTCCCAAGGCAACATGCAAAGGCATCCCTTATTTCAGGGATCTATTTTTAGCAGTTAGAGGTTACATGCAAGGATCATTTCAGAAACCTCCCACCAAGTGTTGCTTTCCCTAGATTTGTGGCATGCACATCACAACCTCAATTTTAGCGAAACTCATCAACTGTGTTATCTCAAAATCAGGTCCTAATAGGCTGCTGATCAGGTTGACTCTAAGTAACTATTTCAAACCTACTTTAGGCTGAGGCTTAGCCTCCTCAGCCTGAGAGGGCTCTCTCAAAGGATTAATGATATTGATTGATGATAATATAGATGGCTAACTCTATCTTGGGTTTGTGTGTTTGTAGGTTGAAAAGATGAAGGCTTGCTACCATTGGGCTATGGAGTCAACAAGTCAATAAATTCAGTGGCAAGGTTTCTTGACATGAAAGCTCAGGCAAATGGGGTTTTCAAAAAAAGACAATTCACTTAAGGAAATAGGTCATCATAATAATTCCATTACTAAAGGAAGTCAGAGCATAGGATTATGAATTCTGAGTAATAGTAATGAAATCTACTGCTGATAGTTCAAAGGTGATTTACTCACAAGATTATGGAAAGACACATTCATCTCATTACTAAAGGAAGTCAGAGCACAATATTATGAATTCTGAGTAATAGCAAATTAGATCTATTTCTCAACACAATCATTCCATCACTAAAAGAAATCAGAGCACATGGTTGTGAATTCTGAACAATAACAATGTAATCTAGTGCTGGTGGTTCAAATATAAAACACAGTCATCTTATTGTTAAAGGAAGTCAGAGCATTAGATTATGAGTTCTAAGTATTAACAATAAGATCTACTGCAAGTTATCAAAGTAACATATAGATCAAGAAAGGATTAACTCCATGATAACTCATATCTGTTCAAGAAAACCTCTCTGCATTACTGATTATAGTTCATAGCATAAAGCAGCAATTGAGCCAAAAAGTCTCCAACCATTTGCTAATTCAACCTCTTGCTCTATATCAAGCATTTACAATTAGTATTCCATCATCCATCATCAAGAGAATTCGAATTTGCCATCAGTGACACCTATTCTAACCATAAAACAAACCATTAATTAGAACTAGCTGTTAACTAGGAGTGGTAGTGACCTAATACAACGAGGAGTGTAACTCCTTATCATGATTACAACAAAATTATCTAAGAATTTAAAGCATTATTTGACAACTTGCAACCTCAAGAAGTCGAATTTGATGAAGCCTCCCACGTGGTCATCTGACTGCTGAAGACAAACCCTAGAAATTAGGGAACATGTTTCCCTATTTTTAGGTTTAAGATCCCTGAAAATGGCACGTGGGACAGAGAATTTATCTCCTCATCCATGACACATTTTTCAAAATTGAAGGAGGTTTTTTTAGTCCAGGATGTCTAGAACAAAAACCTCTCTTGGTTTTTTAAAATACTTCTCCAGCTGTCCAGAATCGATCCTTGAAGAAGACGTGTAAAACAAGAAATTTTGATTTTGAAAAACTGCACCTACAACAGTTTCGTAGCGCAAGTTTAGTCTTTCATTTCTCCCAGATAATAATGGATTTGGAGAAAGTAGAAGAGGTTTTTGTACTACAGTATCTTAGGAATGAAAACCTCTTTCACTTTTCAGAGAGGAGTTTTCCATTGCTCAGGAAAGCTTCTGGAAGTTAACTAGTAAAAACAGTTTTTTCTGCTAAAACAGGCTGCTTCAGGGGTTTCGTAGCGCAAAATAGGATTTTTACACTGTCTGCGCTATGAAAACGTGGATTCATAGCTAGTTTTAAAATTTCTCCAAAATCATGTGAGATATGACTTCTAAACACATGTTGAGGCTTCTAGGACATGGAATGAGTCTATCAAACTTTATTTGAAGATGGACATGAGACTCTAACCCTATGACTTAGACTCTAAAACATAAAAATGACTTGAGCATGACTTGACCATGAATTGACCATGACTGATACAAGAATTGAGAAACCATGTAAGTTGTCCAATTTTTTTAAGGAAGTTTTACAGTGATAACAAACTGGATGCTACAGAGCTCATTCCTCACATCGATCTTACAGCTATGACATCCCACATTGCATCTAGGATTTGTCGACACATTCAACTCAGGTGTTTTGGGGTAAGCCCACTTTTCATGTCTTGCACTGCATTTCTAGTGCTTTTTGTGTTTTTCTTCATATGAATACTGTCTACTTGATTTCAATGAGCACTTTTTGTCGTTTTGATACATAGTAGCTTGTACTAGCACTCTTTTAGTTTTCATTAACATCTCACTATTGTCACATGCATGACAATGTTTTGCATGGATGGTCGTTGTTGCAGCGATTCGCTTCGCACACATGCATGCTTTCCCATTTTTTGAATCCTGCACTTGTTGTTTGCATGAATGATCATTCACACTTGTTTGTACTCATCTCATCATGCTTTCACACTTCTCATGTTTTCAATCACCTATTGGACAAAATGGGCTACCGTGGCCTGGATCGTGCCTTTCCCGGATAGCACTGCACATTTTCGGAAATGAAGCCTCTTCCTTCCCTCCAAAAATTGTGCAATTCTAGCCAGACACTGATCTCCAAGCTTGCATTGTGCAATTATTGGAGGCAGTGTCCCACTGGCCCTAGAAACTGTGTAATGTAGTTTGCTGGTTGCATGTCATTGCTGACTGAAATTGCGCATTGTGCAGTTTCAGTCCTTAGAAGGCCAAGCTAGGCTGTGCATTGTGCAGCTCTAGCATTCAATCAGCCTTGTGACAGGCTGAACCATGCCTTGCACAATTTTGGAAGTTGGTCCCACAAGTATGTTCCAAGTCAGTTCTCAAGTTCGTTTTGGTTTTCGGCTGATAGATTTCTTTCCATGAGTGTTTCCATGTATCTAGGTATCACAGGTGTTCATCTGCCTCTCAATAGTACAGGTACAATGGTTTCTAGGAGATCAGAGTTGAAGACACTGTTTAGATCACAGTCGATCAAGTGTCTATGAACTTGCCTACCCACAAAGACATCAAGTTGTTCGTAGATAAGGACATCAAGATATGATGACAACAACATCATAGCAAGTAGCACCATGAACAACAACTGAAGGCAGCACATTGGATGCAACGAACGCAAGAGGAAGGTTGTTGAAAACACAAAGGTAGAACAAAATTGCAAGCTCAAGCAGATCCACTTGTGATGAAAGAAACTTTGGAAACTCAGGCAATGAGGTGACAATCCGACATGAAGATTGCGTGAAGATAGAGAACATAACATAGAAGAAGTTGCATGTGCTGAAGCAAAAACTCAAGGAAGAACAGGAGTTGCATAGATTAGAGAATGAGTTGTAACAAGAAAATTTATAACAACAGGTGCAACATGCACTCATGGATGAAATTGCACCCTACAAGTTATAGATTCATCCCAACAACTGACACAGAGTAGACATGGTGAACAGTGTTGTTGTCGTATGTAAGGGAATTTAGTTACATACATGTCATTGTGTGCACGCATGTCATCTAACCCATTTGGTACACTCACCGAGGCAAATACAAGAAGCAAGTATGACTAGAGCTAAACATGCAGTTAAATGTTGACGCGCATGACCACCAGCACTCACTAGAAGATCAACACTGACACTATGCATTAGTGTATTGTCAGTTTGGCCACTCCCAACAAGACTATGCACATGCTAGCAGATGACTTGGATGGAGTAGCCACACCAATGCACCTAGATGCAATAGAGGTAAGAGTTCGCTTCAACAAGATGTCACCATGGAGCGCATGCACACCATCATGGATGACCAAGCTTAGCATCATCTCACCATCTTCACCATCACAATCATGTCAAAGAGTTGGTATCACCACAACAGACCGAGTGCCAGTGACGCCTTGCAAGGCTTACTCAAGCCATTTAGTCTCACATGGGAACATGTGCATTGTAATGTAACATCTTGTCAAGTGGAAGTTCAAGTGTCGATAGTTGAATGTAGCAATCATAGATTAGATGAAGATTCATGAGGGTAGATGAACTGTCACAAAGGGGAATGTCAAGGGCCACCTCACCCTTTGCTATAAGTAGAACCTCATAACTCGTTGCAAAGGCTTTTGGTCAGCCAAGTCTTTGATAGGACTATCTTGGAGAGAGCTTGGACAATATTGTAATGAGCCTTGGCTTCTCCACTATGCAGAGCTAGTACATCTTTGGAGGAGCAGGCGGTTGTGGTTGTAATGTTCCACTATCAGAACTAGTGGTTGGACATGGATTTATTGTATGACTGGAACTTACACTTATTAATATAGCAAGAACCATCACATTTCATGCATATGTTGTATTGTATTGTATTCTATACCATCTGGTTTACTCTAAATGATATATATATTGGTTTGCTTACGCATGCATGTATAACTAACTATGTATGTATGTAATTTTTTTTTTATTTTTTATTTTTTATTTTTTTTTATTTTTTTTCTGAAATGTGATGTTGGTTTAACCATCACTTTGGATTACTTGCTAACTTGCCTTCCATGTTGTGACACATCTTCGCTCATGTGTTCCCTTCTTAACTGCGTACTATCACAAGTTTCCAAGGGGTGTATTCATCTCAACTCCCATTTGTTAGAACGTCTTGTGCACCTTCCTTGGCTCACTTTAGTTGTCACACCCTTGCTACCAACAGAGTTATCCTACTTTCCTCTATGCAAAATCGTAGTCAAGGCATTACTATATGACCCACTGCTAGGACTCCTACACCAAAAGGTTCGAAGTCTAATTGGGACTTCTTACCGGGGAGATCCCCTTACATGTTGGCGGGTGCAACACCATCAACATTTTGGCACTAGAAAGAGGGCCATATGACAAGATAAGTCCTCACATTTGTTTTGAATCTCTACATATCTATCTTGACTAACTACAAAGTTGTTCTTCCAAAGTGTATCTCTTATGGAAATGACTTCATTATCTTGGAAAAGCTCTAAGATAACTTGTCACATAAAACATTTGATGGCAGAGGCCACATAGCCTTGGTTAGGCACGCGGTCAGCATTATAGGCTCATGCGAAAGACATGGAATATTTTAAGAGTACATGACCTGCGCATTGTTCATCTACATGCTTTAAGGGCACCCCATGCACTAGTGTGCCACGTTGCATGAAAAATATATTCATTCTCTTGCTCGTATGGTCGCAGAGATAGACCATGCTTTGAATCACTTCAAACATAAAGCACTCAATCAAAAAATTTTGAAATTACGAAAAAGCACCTGATGAATCCGTTTATCAACTTTATACACACTTTTGTAATATTCCATACCGATTTCCCAAAGATGAAATTTTTTGGGAATTTCTTTATGGAATATTTGAGTATCTTCTTCGCATATCCAAACCTTACTTAGCACACATTAGTGATGGAGCTATGCAATCATAGGTAGGCACAGTTGATGTCACAAGTGACTGTCTGCCTTCACCTCCTCAAACATATCCACCACCGTGGAGTGATGTGGGAGATCATGCAAACACATCTGTTGAACTATCACATCCTCCCACCCCACCTGCTCTTGATATCTGTGCATATTTGGCTTAGAATCCTGTTGTTTGTCACGTGGATTTTTTCCCTCAACCTTTGTCCTTAGGTTCTGTTGATCCTCTGGATTGTACTCTCTTGTGTTTTCCCATTGTAGACTCCTCACCTATTGTGAACAAGGATCAATTTTTTAATGGAGTTGGTGTCATGCAACCAATATGCACCATCATTCATGATGAGTGTGTGAGGGAATCTAAAGAAGAACCCACAGTGAAGGATGACTCCCTTCCAGTCGTGCCTCATTCGCTTTATCCTGACATCCCTTGTGATTCTTCCATTGTTGATTTCTCCTGTGAAAACTCATTTCCAGGTGTTTCTAATTCTGATCATTCATAGGACACATCGGATGTCAATCTATCAACACAATGCAGAGAGGACACATCTTCCTCTGAAAATTTGTCCAATCTGTGATCTGTCATTTCTGAAAACACAGAGGGTGAACATCTTTGCTTCTCATCTACCCCTCTGCCTGATTCATCAAATAATGAGGATGCCGACAAACATCTTGGATTTTATTACCTTGGTTTGCGTGATCTCTCTACTTCTTCATCTGATCATGATGTTGATTCAAACATTGTTAATATGTCTAAGACACTGGTCTACAATGAACTATCTATCAATGAAGTCGAAACCCCGTAGACTGTCGATGCACTTCAGCCCGATCTGATGCTTATATCAGGCCCTTGCTGTAATGAGGTTGATTTCACTTCCGGTCAGGAAATTGTTGAAACACTCAAGGCTCCTCATCATTCTTTGCTTTGCATTGAAGATAAACCAAACACCCAGATTTCGCTTCCTCCACTCGAACTACATGATCCCATTGCTCATGCATTGGAGGAATATTACACAACAAACACATATGCAGAACGTAAGTGGTCTACCTTTATCATTTTTTCTTGCATGTTACAATCAAGAGAATGCATACACTTGACATCTGCACGTAGTGTAATAGAGCACCATGGTAGCTCCATAGAGTGCATGTCATGCAATTTCACTCGTCTTTGTTCTATGGTTGTTTGTAATCTTGGAGTGTGTCCGTCTTCATCGTTATATCTTTCATGATTGTTGGTTTGCGCAACTGTGATGTTTGAAAATGGTGCCTTCAAAAACATCAGTCAACCAATGTGCCGATGGTTGCATTGGAAGTATCAGTTCACGTGAGATGACCCATGCACTGTTAACTTAAGTGTAGGAGTAGTGTTTGCTTGCATGCGTGTTTTCTTCTTTATTTGTGTGTTTTCTTGTTTTCTTGTTTGTTTGCTTACTCACTTTGCTTCTGCATTTTCTTCTGCTTCTTACTTTGCTTTTTGTTTTTTTTTTCTTGTTATTGTCTGTAGGTTAGTTTCGCATGGACCGTGTGCGACTCTTGGAACTAGCTAGGTAAATTACAAGAGGACTTGTACAACTATCAACATTTGGTTATATTTTTTCCTCTCTTTTATGTAAGAAATTGTTGCCTTCAGCCCATGATACATCAATGGAAAATACGTATTGTTCGAAATGAACCTTGGTGAAAACACAACACTTGTGAGCTAACTAATATCATCTACTCTAGTTAGTTGTTTTTGGGTTAATCCTTGTCATCTCAGTCAAGTAGAGTAAGGTGATGGGGAAAACCTTAACAGGCATGTCAGAGGTATACATGAACTACTTCTCTAAAGGAACAACCTCTTCTACTCTCAATAAGTTGGAATCCCTCTTCCACCTATGAAATGAATAAGTGCTATGCACAATTATGAAGATGAAAAAGGAAAAAATGAAAAAGTGAAAAAAGTTTGAAAAATGAAAAATGAATAAGGTGAAAGAAGAGAAAGACTTCCTATACAGAGAGGTGATACAAGTAACTCCACCAGGGTACTAACCAGGTTCACTGGCAACAGATCCATGCTTGTGCTCTCACGTGATTCCGCCAGGGTACTGTCCAAGCCTGCTGGTAGTGGAGCAAAACCAGAGATGAAACTAAGAATATGACAACTATACTACTTGTGCATCATATACTCCTCAACCCAAACTGAAACAATTGCATTGGATTGGCTTGGAATGTGTGTCGACCGACCAAGGGCTTGGTAGATACTACATCTTGCAATCAAGCAGTGTGGAAACCAAGATGAACTTAGAACTAAACAATACTTCTAGAGGTGTTAGACTTTCTTTTCACGAACAAGGTCCATTCAGAGAGCTGGAGTTCTACCAGTGTGTTGCCAAGTGTTGTAGTGGCTACAATCACCCTCCAAAATTTTTCCTTAGCTTCGTTTTGGAGCCTCCCTACCAGCCTTTCACAGCAACATGTCTTGCCTTGTCAAGTACACAAGCTTACGTGATTTTCTTGCAGAACGACAACTTGTCCATCAAAGCTTATTGCATCCCCCTCACAAGCCGTTTCATTGAATGTGGTCCAGCTGCAGGTTGGGCAGGTCCCTCAGGAAATTGCGCAATTCTAGAGGGAAACTAGCCTTCCCTCGAGAAATTGCGCAATTTTGTCTGGCAGCCTTCTGGGCTCCAAAATTGTGCAATTCTTGCCTGTCACTATTCACTGAGAAAATTACAAAATTCCTCCCAGCCCAGAAATTGCACAATTTTGTGTAGTAGTCAGCAGCTCTGCCCAGAAATTGTGCAATCCCTTTAGACAGCTAGCCTAGCTCCCTCCCAAAAATGTGCATTTTTTCCTCCTAGCTGAGAAGACTATTGCATGTGCAGTTGAGTTGACCAGTTCCTTTCAGAACCGAGAAAAACTGATTTGCAAGCATGGGTTGCTCCTCCCAAGGCAGCATGCAAAGGCATCCCTTGTTTCAAGGATCTATTTTCAGCAGTTGGAGGTTACATGCAAGGATCATTTAAGAAACCTCCCACCAAGTGTCACTTTCCCTAGATTTGTGGCATGCATGTCGCAACCTCGATTTTATCGAAACTCATCAATTGAATGCTATAGAGCTCATTCCTCACATTGATCATGCAACCCTGACATCCCACATTCCATCTAGGAGTCGTCGACACATTCAGCTCAGCTATTTTGGGGTAAGCCTACTTTTCATGTCTTGTGCTATGTTTCTAGCGCTTTTTGTTTTTTGCTTCATATGAATGTTGTTTTCTTGATTTCTATGAGTGTCTGTTGTCGTTTTGATACATACTAGCTTGTACTAGCATCATTTCAGTTTTCATTAACATCTCATTGCTGTCGCATGCATGACATTGATTTGCACATACGATCGTTGTTGCAGTGACTTGCTTCACACACATGCATGCTTTCCCATTTTTTGAATATTGCACTTTCTATTTGCATGAATGATCATTCACTCTTGTTTACACTCATCTCATCATGCTTTCACACTTCTCATGTTTTCAGTCACCCGTTGGCCAGACTAGGCTGCCTTGGCCCGAACTGTGCCTTGCTCAGCTAGCACTGCACATTTCTGGAAATGAAGGCTCTACCTTCCCTCTAGAAATTGTGCAAGTCTAGCTAGGCACTGACCTCCATACTTTCATTGTGCAATTCTTGCAGGTAATGTCTCACTGGCCCTAGAAACTATGCAATGTAGTTTGCTGGTTGCATGTCACTGTTGGCTGAAATTAAGCTTTGCATAGTTTCACTCCTCAATAGGCCAGGATGGACTATGCATTGCACAGATCTAGCAGTCAGTCTCCTGACCTCCTAGCGGAAATTGTGCAACCTTCATGATCAGTCACACAGGTATGTTGCAAGTCAGTTCTCAAGCTCATTTTGGTTTTCAACTAACAAATTTCTTGTCATGAGTGTTGCCATGTATCTAGGTATCACAGGTGTTCATATACCTCTCAACAGCATAGGTACAATGGTTTCCAGGAGAGCAGAGTCGAAGACACTATTTAGAGCACACTTGGGGATGCAGTCGATAAAGTGTTTATGAACTTGCCTACCCACGAAGACATCAAGTTGTTCGTAGATAAGGACATCAAGATATGACGACAACAACATCATAGAAAGCAACACCATGAACAACAGCTGAAGGTAGCACACCAGATGCAATGAACACAAGAGGAAGGTTGTTGACAACACAAAGGCAGAACAAAGTTGCAAGCTCAAGCAGATCCACTTATGATGAAAGCAACTTTGGAAACTTAGGGTATGAGGTGAGGGCGTGACATGAATATTGTGCGGAGATAGAGAATGGAACAAAGAAGAAGTTGCATGTGTTGAAGCAACAAATCAAGGAAGAATAGGAGATGCATAGATGAGGGAATGAATTGCAGCAGGAACAGGTACAATAATGGGCGTAACATGCACTCATGGATGAAACCGCACCTATACAAGTTACAAATCCATCCTAGTAACTAGCACGAAGGAGACATGGTGAGCAGTGTTGTTGATCGCATGCAAGGGAATTCAACAACATGCATGTCATTGTGCACATGCATGCGATCTAACCCATTTGGCACACTCACTAAGGCAAAGACAAGAAGCAAGTCTAACTGGATCTGAACATGCAGTTGACAGTTGATGCACATGACCACCAGCACACACTGGAAGATCAACATAGACACTATGCATCAGTGTATTTCTGGTTTAGTCACACCTAAGAAGACCATGCACATGCTAGCAGACGAGTTGGATGGAGGAGTGACACTAATGCACCCGGATGTAATGGAGGCAACAATTTGCTTCAACAAGATGTGACCATGGAGCACATGCACACCATCCTAGACAACCAAGCTTGGCATCAACTCACCACCTTCACCATCACAAGCATGTCAAAGAGTTGGTCTCACTACAATGGACTGAGTGTTGGTGATGTCTTACATGGCTTGCTCAAGCCATTTTGTTTCACATGGGCACATGTTCATTGTAATGTAACATCTTGTCAAGTGGAACTTCAAGTGTTGATAGTTGGATGTAACAATCATAGATTAGATGAAGAGTCATGAGGGTAGATGAACTCTCACAAAGGGGAATGTAAAGGGTCACCCCACCCTTCACTATAAATAGAACCTCAGAACTCATTGTAAAGGCTTTTGGTTAGCCAAGCTTCCAATAGGACTATCTTAGAGAGAGCATGGATAGTATTGTAACGAGCCTTGGCTTCTCCATTGCGTAGAGCTAGTGCATCTCTTTGGAGGAGCAGGCGGTTGTGGTTGTAACGTTCCGCTATCAGAACTAGTGGTTAGACAGGGATATATTGTACAACTGGAACTTACACTCCTTAATATAACAAGAGCCAACACATTTCACGCATATGTTATATTTTATTATATGCTATCTAGTTTACTCCAAATGATATATGTATTGGTTTTCTTATGCATGCATGTATAGCTATCTGTGTATGTATGTATGAATCTTTTTGAAATGTGTTGTTGGTTTAACCATCACTTTGGATTGCTTGCTAACTTTCCTTCCATGTTGTGATGCATCTTCGCTAGTGTGTTCCCTTCTTAACTACGTGTTATCACAGGTTTCCAAGGGGCGAACGCATCTCAACCTCTATGTGATAGAACCTTTCATGCACCTTCCTTGGCTCACTGCAGTTGTCACACCCTTGCTACCAACAGAGTTATCCTACTTTCCTCTGTGCGAAATTGTAGTCAAGGCATTACCGTACAACCCACTGCAGGGGCTCCTACACCAAATGGTTTGAGATCAGACTTCTTACTGGGGAGATCCCCTTACATTTTGGTGGGTCCAACACCATCAACACATTATTAATAAAAATTTGTATTGGAAGGACCCTATGGGTATGTTTTTTTGGTGTCTAACTGAAGATGAAAGAGATGGAGTAATTAATGAATTTCATGAAGGTGCATGTGGAGGAAATTATGCTTGGAGAAACATTGCACATAAAATTTGAAGAGCAAGTTTCTACTAGCCAAAGTTGTTTTCTGAAGTTGGAGCTAAAGTTAGAAATTGCATTCCTTGCCAAATCTTTGTAGGGAAGGAAAAATTACCATCTCTACCATCAATTCTAGTCTTGGTGGAAGCTCCTTTTTTTCATTTGTTTTTGGATTTCATTGAAGAGATACACCCAACTATGTTATTTAACATAAATGGATTTTGATTGCCATAGATTACTAAGTGGGTAGAGGAAATTCCAACAAGGGTTGCAACTGATACAATGGTAATCAAACTTTTAGAAGATTTTTTTTTTGTCTAGATTTGGATACTAAAGAGAAATCATCACTGAAAATGCTCAAGCTTTCAACTAAATCAAAATGATTGAATTTTGTCAAAAATATCATATTTCCCTTAATCTTTCTATAGCATATTATCCTTTAGGAAATTGACTAGTTGAATATCAAACAAAAGTCTTATTAAGGTGGTTAAGAAGGTTTTTGTAGATCATAAAAAGAGTTAATATCATCTAGAGTTTTGTCTTTGGGTTAATAGGGATTCTACTAAGAGATCAACAAGTAAATCCCATTTTCAATTAGTTTATGGTACTATAGCAGTGTTTCTCACTGTGTTGTCATTTCCTGTTATAAATATTTTTCAAGATTCTTATGAAGAGTCAAATGATTTTACAAGAATACATCAAATTATTGAGCTTGAACAAGATATATAATAGGTTTAGGTTAATCTACAACAATACCAAGAAAAGATGAAGACCTTATTTGATAAAAAGGGCAGAGAAATAGATTTAAATCAAGGTGATCTAGTACTCAAGTGGGATGCTAGAAGACAATAAAAGGGAAAACATGGTGTTATCACTCTGATATTTCTTTTGAAGTTATGAAGAAAGAAAAGTCAAGGGTAACCATAAGCCACTCTTGGAGATCAGGACCTAGCCTTCCTGATGCTCAGAGAGGGCTCTCTCTTTGTAATTTAACTTTGTTTTAGTTAAGATGATTTTATGCTAGTTATTGCTTGCACTTGGGTTTTGTTTTCAAATTGGGTGGTGGGATCACTTTACTTAGATGAACATAGGTTTTCTTCTACCATTGGGCTATGGAGTCGAATGCCAGACAAACAAGACTTGATTCGGTTCTAAAAATAGTGTTTACAGGGCAAGATAAATGAGTTACTACAGATCTCAAAGGATAAATGGTGAAATGGTTTCAAATCGGATCCAGGGAGAAATTAAGGGTTCCCTAGGATGGACTTTGGAAGGAATGAAAGAAGTCAATCAGGATGGGAGAGCAATTAAGGCTTCTCAAGTCCAGGTATCAGAGGAAAACATGTAAATGACTAACTGTGCAAAAAAGAGTGTACTTAAACAAATTCTGAGTGATATCTCCAGTTAATTCATTCAAATTTAGAACAAATTTAAGATTATGAAACACATAATAAGGTAACAATATCAAACAAAGAAGATACTTCACTGCAAATGTCTCATCTCATGAATCCTATAGAGAAATTCTTTTATTACTTGCTCTAGTCTATTGACTTGAAAATGGTACAATCACCCTTAGGTTTAAGATCAAAATAACTCTACAAATGTAAAATAATCCACCCTAATAGTTAGAACTATGAAGTATTTATAAAAAAAGAATTAAAAAATATCTGAAACTGCATTCAGAACTAATCTAGGAAAAAAGAAATATCTTCTTGCAAGAAGATAGAGACATCTATTGAACTGCTGCTTGTTGTCACAATTATTTAGGTTCTGCTGGCTTTGCTCTTTGATATTTTTCCCTTTATGCTGCTTGGTTGTTTGGTCATCCATCATCTACAATTAAAAATGGTCAACCATAGTCAAAACAGTGTTTTTTGACAAAAAAGGTCGATTCTGGCAAAGTTGGCTCTCACTGCCGCACCCCTTTGCAGCAACTTTTGAGTGGGTTCCACTGCTCCAAATCAGGTGTAAGATGGCTCATTGGAAAGCTTGGTCTG
This sequence comes from Pinus taeda, assembly GCA_000404065.3. NCBI lineage: Eukaryota > Viridiplantae > Streptophyta > Pinopsida > Pinales > Pinaceae > Pinus > Pinus taeda. The sequence continues at coordinate 399,799 of APFE030734790.1, read as the reverse complement.
TCTACTTTCCATCCCAAGTAGAATTTCTGAATTTGGAGTTGTTTTTCCCCCTCAAAAACCATTTCTCCCAATGTCACTTTCTGCAACTCAAAAAGTGGGCAGAAAGTCATTTTTTTATGTATTTTGAGCTTTTGGAGGCTCAAATCTCAAAATCAGGCTTCTCCCAAGTATTGGTAATTTTTCTCTTTGCATGCCCTTTCCAAAAATGCCAAGTTTTCAAAATTCTGAGCAGTCCTCCAAAATAGTCGCGCTTGGAACGCGACCATTCAAATGGCCAAAACCTGTAAATTGCACAAAAAATTCACAAATGACAAAATTTTCTCCAAATTTCTTGAAATTTGGGCTGGGAGTCCCCAATCAAGTACCATGCTCATCCAAAGAGGCTTTGGCCAAAATTTGGAGTGGATCGGGCGTTTTCCTTCGTTTTTGTGTTTTGGCCAACCGTCCTTGGAGCACCTTCGTTCTCGCCGCTATTTTTGACATTTCTCTCAAACCATGACACCTGTGCAAAAAGTGAAAGAGGTTTTTCTTATTTGGCATGTTATGGACAAAAACCTCTCTCAGTTTTCCAAAATTCATCTTTAACTGCTCTGAAACATCATTTGAGTGAAACTTGCCCCGATGTGTGAAACAAGGAATTTGGTCGAAATGAAGCGAAATGAAGGGGATAGGGGGCTTCTAAATTCTTGGGGAAATGTTTGGGAGTAGGGAGGGATGTTAGGGAGTACGGGAAAGTGGAATCTCAGAGATTGAGTGAGGGGAAGGGGTCCAAAAGGGCAAAACACAGGCCAAACCTAGAAAATTGCCAGGTTGTAGCTAGAAACTAGGGTTTGTGCAAAAATGAGGATTTTGGGGAATCTGAGTGTTGGGAAGTGTATTATATGGTACTTTAAGGATAGGGGAAGGTGTATGAACATCAGGAAACAAGTTTTGCCATTGATTTGACCATCCAAGAGAAATTGGCTTCAAAACCCTAGGAGAGGGAAATGAACTTGCCAAGGCACAA
>APFE030734790.1:380770-398783 GCA_000404065.3 Pinus taeda | reverse complement strand
TGCCAAGTTTTCAAAATTCCGAGCAGTCCTCCAAAATAGTCGCGCTTGGAGCGCGGCGTTTCAAATGGCCAAACCCTGTAAATTGCACAAAAAATTCACAAATGACAAAATTTTCTCCAAATTTCTTGAAATTTGGGCTGGGAGTCCCCAATCAAGTACCATGCTCAGCCAAAGAGGCTTTTGCCAAAATTTGGAGTGGATCAGGCGTTTTCCTTCTTTTTGTGTTTTGGCCAACCGTCCTTGGAGCACCTTCGTTCTCGCCGCTATTTTTGACATTTCTCTCAAACCATGACACCTGTGCAAAAAGTGAAAGAGGTTTTTCTTATTTGGCATGTTATGGACAAAAACCTCTCTCAGTTTTCCAAAATTCATCTTTAACTGCTCTGAAACATCATTTGAGTGAAACTTGCCCCGATGTGTGAAACAAGGAATTTGGTCGAAATGAAGCGAAATGAAGGGGATAGGGGGCTTCTAAATTATTGGGGAAATGTTTGGGAGTAGGTAGGGATGTTAGAGAGTAGGGGAAAGTGGAATCTCAGAGATTGAGTGAGGGGAAGGGGTCGAAAAGGGAAAAACACGGGCCCAACCTAGAAAATTGCCAGGTTGTAGCTAGAAACTAGGGTTTGTGCAAAAATGAGGATTTTGGGGGATCTGAGTGTTGGGAAGTGTATGATATGGTACTTTAAGGATAGGGGAAGATGTATGAACATCAGGAAACAAGTTTTACCATTGATTTGACTGTCCAAGAGAAATTGGCTTCAACACCCTAGGAGAGGGAAATGAACTTGCCAAGGCACAACTGAAGCATGAACAAGATGTAAAATGACTCATTAGACACTGAAATGATAATGAGAACCCTATGACTGATGATAGACTCAGCTGAATGATGACATAGATTGGCATTTGGGAAACTTTAGAAGGAGCATAAAGCAAACCCTAGACCTAATGCCTAGTGACCAAATTTTGCTTGAAGACTCACTAAAATGACAAAATTTGACCTTGACACTCTAAAATCACTTTGTAAGAGCATATTTGATCATTGGAGGAAGGCTGGAAAGACTGACACTAACACCTTAGAAGCAATGTGTATGCGAAGTTTTCCTTTTTTCATGGAAAAAAAATATTCTTCTAGGATTAAGTGAAATCCCAAATTTCTTGCATTTTTGTAAAGTTTGTCAAATAATTTTCAAATATTCTTAATCTAAATTAGAGAAAATAGTAATATCATCAAGATAGATTACAAAAAAAATGTTTTTATCACTAACAAATGCCAAATCCTTGGCTCTCTGGAAAGTTTCTACAACATTAGTTAAGCCAAAAGGAATCTTTGCATACATGAAATGTCCTCAAGGTGTAGTGAAATTTGTTTTACGTTGATATTCATCATGTACTGTAATTTGGATGTAGCCTAAAAAACCATATAGCATTGAGACTATGTCTGCTCCATTGATTTTTGTAGAATAAAATCCATCTTAGGAAGTGGGTAATTATCCTTAAGAGATTCTCCATTAAAGTTCTTGAAATCCACACACAACCTAATTTCTCCATTATTTTTCCTCATAGGAACCAAGTTAGCAATCCATTGATAATATCTTAATGGTATTATTATTTTAACATCCAATAATGTTTTCACTTCCTTTTCAGTTGTTGGCAACAAAATAGGATTAATTTACCTAAGCTTGTGTTTAAAAGGCTTGACACAAGGCTTCAAAGGAATCTTGTATTGAATAATAGAGGTATCATAGGTTTTTAAATCATTTTATTTCCACGCAAATACATCAATGTACTACTTAAACAAACCTATATATTTATCTTTGACCTCTGGTGATAATTTCTTAGAAATCTTAATATATTTAGGTACTTATACTATTCCAATATTGTAATCATGTATGCCTTCTAACTAAGGCTTGACATATGCACTAGTACGAACTTCATTATGATAAAACAACTTCTACAATGGTACTAGTCCTTTGGGAATAATTTGATTTTACAATTATCTTATTTTATGATTTACAATTGTATTCCTGAGCTCTGAACCTTTACTAGTAATATCTTCTTGATTTTCTTTATCTGACTCCTGACCAATATAAGAAGCTGAAAATTCATAAATAACCTCCATTAACCTGTTTATTTTTTTATCACCTTCAAACACTTGGTGGCATCTAAAATTATCTAGAATTGATGGTTTGTTTCTTACTTCAACCTGATACTATAATTGAGAGTTAATTGGCACCTTGAAGGTACTAGCTAACATAATCAAACAATTAGCTAAATAATTATCTTCTCCTGAAATATCATTGATATTAAAGCCTAAAAGAATTTTTCAATACAACCCCATGCCTCATTCTTGTATAACCTAAGCCTTTAGTGCTTAGTCTAATAAATATTTATCACCTGCTTTAGCACCAATTTGGAATCGCCAAAGCTACAATATTAATAATTTTAGGCTTTCTAGTAGTTTCAAGTTCCAAAATAAGGGTGACATATTCTCCTACATTATTGGTGACCTTAGATTCCCTCTTAAACGGTAGAGTAATAATTTCCTTTGAAGGTGAAATTAGAACCACTCTAGATCCTTAGCCTTCCCCTGAAGTAGCTCCATCAAAATACAACTTCCATACATCATTTATTGAAATCTCTACTATATTTACTACTTTATTTGATGCAAATGGAACATTAAACTAATTATTTGCATATATAACATAACACCTGAACTCTTGATCAAAGACATATATCATATGATTATTTGGGTTTGTTGCATCACTGAAATTGTAAGAAAACTTGACTTCTCTATATAGTCTCATGCTCTCGCCTCCAAATACTGGAAATGTAGTGAAATTCAAGTCCATCTAAAGGAAACCTCCTAATTTGACACACCATGATCTTGATAAGATCATGCCAAACTTGGGAGGAATATATGTTACAACTACATCCATGACCATATTTTTGAAAGGAATTTGAGCTAAAGATACAACCAAATCTTTGATCAAACCAATACATTAGACTTTCTTGGAATCAAAGGAATAAATTTCATGATATGGTTTAGTGACCTATAATTATATCTTTTCCATAATAGATTTAGGCATCAGATTATGTGATGCCCCTAATTCAATCATACAATTATACATGAGAAAATAATGAACTTTCAAAGTAAAAAAGAAAGGAGGCACTAATTCATCTCGCACCTCTGCGTGTAGCCCAAAAATCACAAAAGGCTTATCATCCTATAAATTTAAAGTATATTGTTGTGTGGTCGCATATGATGACTAGATCAATTAGGCTACTTGTTTATGATATACATGATTCATATCTAATTATTTGAATTGAATAGGAATTTTGGCTTTTTCCAGTTCCTTTTCCAAACTGAATTGTATAGAAACCTTCTCTAATTTTGATTGTTCTTCATTGACTATGGGTTGTTGTTGTTAAGTAGAAGGCCCCTGATATTTAAATTTAGGTGTAGAGGTAGAAACTCCCTTTTTGTTTGTTTGGGGTTACTCTAGACCATAAATCATATTTTCTATTAATGTTATGCAACGAACTCACAAAATAGAAGAAAAGATAGATCAATGACTTAAAAATTAGCCTCTTTGAGGGGGAAACCTCCTTTATATTAATAAAATGAACAATTATTGGATGATACAAATGATAAAACCTCTTTGGTATATATAGGACTCTAAGGGGTCGCAATATAATCAAAGCCTACATAACAATAATAATGTAAGGGCACAGCAATAACAATAGTGGGATTATATGGGGCACAAAAATAACAGCATGGGGGATACATGGCTACAACATGTTGGGTACAGCTGAACTTGGCAAGATTTTGGGCAAGAAATCTGAGTTTTGTGGAGTGTGTAGTAGAAAAGATGTTGCGGAGTACGAAGTGGGCTGTGTAGTAGAGCAGCAGAGCATAACAAAGATCACGCAACATATAGGCTTCGCAGCAAAGCCCCTCCCTTTGTGTAAAATGCATAAAATATTGTAAAAGTTAATGGTTTTGGACCATAGTCCATTGTATTTTGGAAACCATGGTATCGGGCCCATGGTAATGTAGCGATGTAATCCCTAATGTAATAGTATATATAGGGATCAATAATAAATAAGAGGATCATCTGAGGATCATATCATGTATTGAATGGTTGAATCTTTGTGATTGGATTTTGTGGTGAAGGAGAGGCTCTCCAGCTGAGTATGAATAGGCCTAAGTCTGCAGCTGAGTGCACAGACGACTTGCAACTGAGTGCATAGACGACCTGCAGTTGAGTGCACAAGTCAAGAACTATTTTTTGTACATTCTATATTGTAAGCAACAGTTCTTGTGGACGTAGTCCCATATTTGGATGAACCATGGTAACATATGTGTCTCATGTGTTTATTTTCTTATTATCAGCACTTTATTTTAGTACTGTGAAGTTTATGGACGTTTATGTTATGTTTGAGTGATGAGCTTAACTCTACGAAGTAATATATAAGTGAAAAGTAATTTATATATGTGAAGTAGTTTATAAGTATTAAAGGATAAAGAAAATACAAAAGTGCCACCTTGTAGTGTCCCTCAGGCTACAAAAACATGGTTCTGTAACCTCCCATAGTCACTTCAGGTGAACCTCCAACCTGCTTGCAAGTTGTTTCCGAGAGGGCTAGTGATTGAGGGTTTTGTTGGTGCGTAGTAAAGTCCAAACCTGGGTCAGCCCAACCTGAGCCAACAAATGGCTCCTATGTCGAGACCGGGATATGTTGGAGGGATGTTTCTATGTCATCCATCGAATAAATAAATTCAAGGTTGGGTAGAACAGAAGGAATGAGAATTTGCAAAACAAGATAATAAAAACCCTCGTTTGTTAACTAGGAGGTTGTTGGAGAAGTATATTATCAAAGATCAATACAAAATCTTCTTCTTCCCATTCCATGTGGAGCTATACGAGTGGATATCAACGTTGAATAAGAGAAAAGATTGTTTTAAAGGAGACAAACCTAAGGAGTGGACTCCTAAACTAATATAGCGACTCAAGAACACTGACAACAAGATCTCAAGAGCTGTTAAATTCTAGATTGACAACATCTTGCAAGAATTCAGTAATGAGTTCATGGTAGACTCGATTGTGTCCTATAGTGAAGCAGAAGGTAAATTTTTCAAAATACCATGAGGTAAGTTCTTGAAATCTCTAAAACTTTGGATTAAGATGTTTTTCTATAAAAAGGGAATTTTATGAATGCATTCAAATTATTGGTTACTTATGTTTGGGAGAAGATCCGAAGAAGAAACTAGAACAATGTGAAGTGGAAAAAGACATATAATAGACACTAGGAAGAGATCTTCTGGACAAGATCTTAATAATTTTATAGAAACTAGCTATAACCCTTTGTTAATTTAATTTGAAAGTGAAGAAAATCGTTCTGAGAATCCTGAAGGAACTCCACGGTATTCACCCTTCTAGCCTGAAAGTTCATTGAAGGTAGAATCAAGTAGTAATCAGGGTGCTTTTAGTTTTCCCCGTCCCCCTACCTCCCTACCTCCCATCCCCCTCCCCCTCGAAGAAGCACAATGGTTGATGATATTAAGCTACCTATCTTTAAAGGGGATAGATCAGAGGATCCAAAGCAGTTTTAGTTTTTATGCGAAGTAGTATGGACGGCAAAGCAGATCTAGGATGAAACTATCAAGAAAGCGTAGCTTGTCACAACATTCTGAGATAGATCGTTGACGTGGTACGTGTATTATTCGATAAATCATATCAGATAATTTGCAGACATCAAAACAGTGCTGGTAAAAGAATTTAAGAAGCCAAAGTCCGAGTTGTAGTTCATCACAGAGCTAAAATAAATCAAACAAAATCCTACTGAGTTTATGTGGGAAGTTGACCAAAGATTCAAGATATTATTGGATTAGGTGAGCTTCGAAATAGCTCTGTAGCAACATAAAGAATGGTTTATAGCTACACTGCTCCCACATATAAGATTTCCTTTGTCATAACAGAAGATAGAAACTCAAGCTGAAGATTTCGAAATTGTGCTGAAATTAGAAGCTTTGCCTATAGGGGATACCAATGCAGGTATGCAGTAGATCCAGAGAGGTGGAAAATTTGACTTTGCAAATACTATATATGAAGAAAATTAAGGAAGTTCGTGAAGAAGTGTGGTGTACAAAGTGTAAATTAGAAGGTTGCTCTAAAGAACAATGCCCTCTCTTTAGGAACTACATGGCTAGTGGAGCACCAAATCCTTTGAATCCTGGATCCAGCTTATGGTGCGAGATATGTAAAAATAGAGGTGAACATCGCGCAGAATATTGCTACCTATTACAGAAGTATGTCCAAATTCCAAGGAACTTATATTGCTAATTCTGCAAATCAGTAGGGCATGATGAGAACAACTGTGAAGCTTATAAATCAATGATGGAGTGAAGTATTGATGCCTATAGAATGCAAGCTAAATAACATGGACATGAGGAACATGGACATTATAGTGGTCAATGTGGTTATCGAGGCCGAGGTGTTGGAGCTAGTCGAGGTTGTGGATAGATTATTTGTTACAACTATGGTTAGGCAGGTCACTTTGCAAGAGATTACCAAAATCCTACTACAACATGTAAGTATTGCAAATAATTTGATCATATAATTGAGGAGTGTCCAGTACTTATGGGAAAAAAAAATGAAAGAAAATAAAATTCAACAACCAACACGAAACATTCAGATGATGACTACAGAACCAAGGACAGATGAGCCTCGCATTAATATTGTAACAAGGAGTGGAGTTGCACCTAGAAATGATAAAGCAAATGGAAAAAAGGAAGTTAAAGTTACATGGGTTACAAAGACTACTGCAAAATCCCCTGTGCTTAATATTCAAAAGGAAAAATTATTATTTATGGAAGAGAAGTGAATCTTTATGGATGCATGAGCTTCAACATCTAGTGCACAGTAGAATTAGAAGAATAGTTGTGGTGTATCATCTTCGACACAAAGCCAAGCTCTAACAATAAAAGAGCAGGATGTGGCATAAAAGGTAGATACTTTAAAGTATTTTCTTCAAACTTGTATGAAATTGTTGCAAGATCAAAGAGTCGTAGAAGGACTTTAGGAATTGATGAATTCATGTGCATCTAAAGAAGTACCATGGAGTGAAATGCACGAAGTTAACAACTTACATATACAGAAGAGAACTAGAAAGGAAATGAGGCTTAGTGCACAAATAGGAGAATATGAAATGGACCAAGTTATTTTAGATTTGGGATATGAAGCTAATGTCCTAATAAATCAAACATGGGAGTTAATGGGTAAAACAAAGTTGTAATGGTCACCTATTTAGCTAAGAATGGCGAATCAAAAGAATATTATTCCTCTAGGAAGATTATCAGGCATTACAGTGGACATTGAAGGAGTGCACACTACTACTGATTTTGAAGTGATATAAATTATGGATAATAGTAACCCCTACCCTACATTACTTGGACTAGATTGGGAATTTTCCAACATGGCTATAATCAACTTAAATAGAGGCAAATGATATTTGAAAGCAACAATATGAAAATGATGGTTCCCTTTGACCCATTAGAAGGAGCAAGGTATACTGAACCAGTTAAAGAGGAATACGGCGCATCTGATATACATAAAATCTATCATATGAAAAAAAAGAACAAGATTGTGTTAACCCTACTGAATGAAAGTTGATTTGGGAGCATGACATCTCCTATGCTTCAAATTCAGATGAAGAATTGGAAAATTGGAAAAACAGGTTACATGAAGTGTCTACAAGGGGATGTGCAAAAATCATTAGAGCAGTTCATTGTATGACAGCTGAGGTATGTAACTTACCTTTTTATGATGGGTTGGGTGATATAAATAATTTTCTTGAAGAATATGAAGAACATGTAGTAGAGTGGCAAAGATTTTTAACCCTGGATATAGCCCTAAGATCTACTCCTCCTAGATTGTGGGGTACACATAAGAAGAATATAGGAACTTGGCAAGAATGTCGAAGGTTGATATGGATAAGGTTTGGTCAAGTAGAAATAGAGTTGGCAGATAAGTATGATGGTGAAATTGATCCTAGAGAGCACATCTAGCTCTGCATGATAGCATGGAGGGATATTCCACGGGAAAAATGGATGCATGGGTTCATCCATACATTAGAGACAATTCCTCAAAAATGGTACTTGGTAACAGAACTTCGACATGGTACTGCAAACTGGGCACATATGGTTGATGGGTTTATATTGTCATTTAGCTTTAAATATGATTTTCCATGTATAGATTCATCACTTTAGATAGTGAAAAGCAAGATTTTTGAGAATTAAATTCCACTCACTTGGCAGCCTGATTAGGTTGCGTAGCTACAGAATGTAATAGAATGTTATAACATCACTATAGAAGAAGATGAAGACCCTCAGAATATTGACATAACAGAATATGAAGGCTACAACAAAGTGAATGGACCTGAGTTAGAAATGCTTGATATAGCAAAGCGATTGAAGAAAAAGAAGGTGAATATAGGATCAGAAGAGGACTTGAATTTTTCAACCATAGGAGATTATTGGGATGAATAAATAGTCATCAAAGTGATAGATCTTCTGCATGAATACCAGGAGTTATTTCCCACTAAGTTCTATGATATAAAGGTCATAGTAGGAGATTTAGGAGTTATGAAGATTCCTCTAAAGCCTGATGTGAAGCCAGTTCAGAAAAGGCCTTATAGACTGAATCCAAAGTACAAAGAAAAAGTGAAGAAAGAACTTAACAAAATGATAGCAGATATCACAGTCCAATGAGATTTGTCCTACATAATTACTGATCTATCATGATGATAAGCCACAGTGGATGGCTTGAAACGTTGATTCAAACAATCATGGATGCGAGACGGAAGGGAGAAATTACAAGAGTTTCGGGTATTCGAACATCTAAGATCTATGATAGCTAAGAAAAAGGAAAATCTCACAGTCCAATGAGATCTATCCTACATAATTATTGATCTATCCTAATGATGAGCCACGGTGGATGGCTCAAAATGTCGATTCAAACAATCATGGATGTGAGAACTCTGGAAGAAATCTACACACACAAAAATGATCGCAGAAGCCTCAAAACAATAATTTTAACCCTATACGGAAGCGAGAAATTACAAGAGGTTCGGGTATTCGAACATCTAAGATCTATGATAGCTAAGAACAAGGCAGATCTCACAGTCCAATGAGATCTGTCCTACATAATTACTAATCTATCCTGATGATGGGCCACAGTGGATGGCTCGAAACGTCAATTCAAACAATCATGGATGCGAGAACTCCATAAGGAATCTACACACAAAAAATTGATCGCAGAAGCCTCAAAACAATAATTTTAACCCTATACGGAAGGGAGAAATTACAAGAGGTTCGGGTATTCGAACATCTAAGATCTATGATAGCTAAGAACAAGGCAAATCTCACAGTCCAATGAGATCTGTCCTACATAATTACTGATCTATCCTGATGATGGGCCACAGTGGATGGCTCGAAACGTCAATTCAAACAATCATGGATGCGAGAACTCCATAAGGAATCTACACACAAAAAATTGATCGCAGAAGCCTCAAAACAATAATTTTAACCCTATACGAAAGGGAGAAATTACAAGAGGTTTGGGTATTCAAACATCTAAGATCTATGATAGCTAAGAACAAGGAAGATCTCACAGTCCAATGAGATCTGTCCTACATAATCACTGATCTATCCTGATGATGAGCCATGGTGGATGGCTCAAAATGTCAATTCAAACAATCATGGATGCGAAAACTCTGGAAGAAATCTACACACAAAAACCTTATCGCAGAAGCCTCAAAACAATAATTTTAACCCTATACGAAAGGGAGAAATTACAAGAGTTTTGGGTATTCGAACATCTAAGATCTATGATAGCTAAGAACAAGGCAGATCTCACAGTACAATGAGATTTGTCCTACATAATTACTAATCTATACTGATGATGAGCCACGATGGATGGCTCGAAATATCGATTCAAACGATCATGGATGTGAAAACTCCAGAAGAAATCTACACAAAAAGACCTGGTCGCAGAAGCCTCAAAACAATAATTTTAACCATATAGGGAAGGGAGAAATTACAAGAAGTTCAGGTATTCGAACATCTAAGATCTATGATAGCTAAGAACAAGGAAAATCTCATAGTCCAAAAAGATCTATCCTACATAATTACTGATCTATCCAGATGATGAGCCACGGTGGATGGCTCGAAACGTCAATTCAAACAATCATGGATGCGATAACTCTGGAAGAAGTCTACACACAAAAAACTGATCGCAAAAGCCTCAAAACAATAATTTTAACCCTATACAGAAGGGAGAAATTATAAGAGGTTCGAGTATTCGAACATCTAATATCTATGATATCTAAGAACAAGGTAGATCTCATAGCCCAATGAGATTTGTCCTACATAGTTACTGATCTATCCTGATGATGAAACATGGTGGATGGCTCAAAACATCAATTCAAACAATCATGGGTGCGAGAACTCCAAAAGAAATCTACACAGAAAAACTGATTGCAGAAGCCTCAAAACAATAATTTTAACCCTATATGGAAAGGAGAAATTACAAGAGGTTCAGGTATTTGAACATCTAAGATCTATGATAGCCAAGAACAAGGCAGATCTCACAGTCTAATGAGATCTATCCTACATAATTATTGATTTATCCTGATGATGAGCCACGGTGGATGGCTCAAAACGTCGATTCAAACAATCATGGATGGGAGAACTCTAGAAGAAATCTACAGACAAAAAAAATAGTCACACAAGCCTCAAAACAATAATTTTAACTCTATATGGAAGGGAGAAATTACAAGAGGTTCAGGTATTCGAACATCTAAGATCTATGATAGCTAAGCGCAAGGAAAATCGCATAATCCAATGAGATCTGTCCTACATAATTACTGATCTATCCTGATGATGAGCCATTATGGATGGCTCGAAACGTCGATTCAAACAATCATGGATGCAAGAACCCTGGAAGAAATCTACACACAAAAAACTGAATGTAGAAGCCTCAAAACAATAATTTTAACCCTATACGGAAGGGAAAAATTACAAGAGGTTCAGGTATTCGAACATTTAAGATCTATGATAGCTAAGAACAAGGCAGATCTCACAGTCCAATGAGATCTGTCCTACACAATTACTGATCTATCTTGATGATGAGCCACGGAGGATGGCTCGAAACATCGATTCAAACAATCATGGATGCGAGAACTCCGGAAGAAATATACACACAAAAACTGATCACAGAAGCCTCAAAACGATAATTTTAACCCTATACAAAAGGGAGAAATTACAAGAGGTTCAGGTATTCGAACATCTAAGATCTATGATAGTTAAGAACAAGGAAGATCTCACAGTCCAATGAGATCTGTCCTGCATAATTACTAATCTATCCTGATGATGAACCATGGTGGATGGCTCGAAACGTCAATTCAAATAATCATGGATGTGAGAACTCCGGAAGAAATATACACACAAAAAATTGATCGCAAAATCCTCAAAGCAATAATTTTAACCCTATACGGAAGGGAGAAATTACAAGAGGCTCAGGTATTCGAACATATAAGATCTATGATAGCTAATAATAAGGTAGATCTCACAGTCCAATGAGATCTATCCTACATAATTATTGATCTATCCTGATGATGAGCCACGGTGGATGGCTTGAAACGTCGATTCAAACAATCATGGATGCAAGAACTCCAGAAGAAATCTACACACAAAAAATTGATTGCAGAAGCCTCAAAACAATAATTTTAGCCTTATATGGAAGGGAGAAATTACAAGAGGTTCGGGTATTCAAACATCTAAGATCTATGATAGCTAAGAACAAGGTAGATCTCATAGTCGAATGAGATCTGTCCTACATAATTACTGATCTATCCTGATGATGAGCCACGGTGAATGGCTTGAAACGTCGATTCAAAAAATCATGGATGTCAGAACTCCAGAAGAAATCTACACACAAATTGATAGCAGATGGAATCATTGAACCTATGGAAGAATCAGAGTGGTTAAGGCCTATGGTAGTACAAGAAAATAAAAAACAAGGATAAATCAAGATTTGTGTTGATTTAAGGAAATTAAATGATACATGTCTACATGACCCATTCCCTACTCCTTTCACTCATGAAGTATTGGACAATGTAGGAGATCAGGAATCCTATTCATTTATAGATGGATTTTCAGGATACCATCAAATTAGAATTACACTAGAAGATTGACATAAGATCACCTTCACTACAAAATGGGGTTCATATTAATATACAGTAATGCCTTTTGGGCTGAAGAATTCCCCTACCATATTTTCAAGAGTGGTGGTTACATCTTTCAAAGATATATTCACAAGTTTTTAGAATTATACTTTGATGATTAGATAGTATTTGGGTTATTGAAGAAACATGTCGCGAGCTTAAGGCTGATGCTCAACACATGCAGACAATATCAGATTTCTTTGAATATCAAAAAGTGCATATTATGTGTACCTTTTGGCATATTACTAGGACATATTATTTGCAAGCAAGGATTGATGGTAGATCCCATGAAGATTGTTATTATTATGAATTTAACCCCACCAAAGACAGTAAGATAGCTTCACACCACATTAGGACATACAGGATACTACGAAAAATTTATCAAAGGATATGCACAGATCATTGCGCCTATGGAAAAATTGTTGAAGAAAGATGTAACATTCCTATGGAATGAATAATGTCGAAAGAGCCTCCACACTAAAAGAAAAGATGGTAATTGCTCCTATACTGATATTCCCAGATTGGAATAAGGATTTTCATGTTCATGTGGATGATTCATGCATAGCTTTAGGATGGTATTGGCACAACCTCGTGTAGGAGAAATCGATCATCCTATAGCTCTTGCAAGTAGGAAATTGTCTAAAGCATAAAATAACTATACAACTACATAAATGGAAGGATTGGGTATGGTATATGTTTTACATAAGTTTAGACATTATTTGTTGGGATCACATTTCAAGATGTTCACAAATCACTCTGCACTAAAGTGTTTGGTCAATAAGATTGCTTTAGGAGGAAAGATTTGTAGATGGCTATTATTGTGTCAGGAGTATGACTTTGAAGTTGTTGTTAAGTGAGGAAGACTAAATGTTGGACCTGATCATTTATCAAGGTTGGAAAAAGGAGAAGAACCAACGAATATAGAGGATAATCTTCTTGATGTGTAGTTGTTTGTAATTGGGATTGCAAATGATCACTTCATTGATATTATTCAATTATTAACCACAAAGATAGCCCCTTCAGAATACACTATACAGTAGAGGAAAGAATTGGTGGTTAAGGCAACATACTTTTCACTAATAGGAGGACATTTGTATAAGATGGGACCATATGGAATACTACGCGGGTATGTTCCTAAGCACGAAAGATAGATAATTTCAATAGAATCTCATAGTGCCGCAGCTGGAGGACATTACGCAGGAAAATCCACTGCACAGGAATTTTAAGAGTAGGATTATGGTGGCCTACACTACACAAATATGCAAAGGAGTACTATCGAGCTTGTGATATCTACCAAAGAATAGGAAAACGTTCAAGAAGAGATGAAATGCCATTAGTGCCACAACTAACATTACAGGATTTTGATAAATGGGCTATTGATTTTGTTGGACCTATCAATCCACTAGGGAAAAGGACTGGTGTGAGGTATTTAATCACTACGACTAATTATTTGACAAGGTGGGTCAAAGCACATCCATTGAAGGATTATAGTGCAGAAATTGCTGCGAAGTTCATCTTTGAATACATACTGTCCAGATTTGGTTGTCCAAAGATATTGATGAGTGATCAAGGATCACATTTCTTGAATAATACCATTAAAGCCTTAACTGAGGAATTTATAGTTTACCACCAAAAGAGCACTCCTTATCAACCTAAGGCAAATGGAATAGTGTAAGCATTCAATAAAATTTTGGAGAATGCAGTGACTAAGTTATGTAATGTAAACAAGGATGATTGGGATCTTAGGATTCCAACAGTATTATGGGCTTATAGGACTACATGAAAAAATTTGACAGGTCAGACACCCTTTAGATTAGTATATGGGAAAGAAGTTGTGATGCCCATGGAGTACATTGTCCCTAGACTAAGAATTGCAGCTTTTACAAATATGGCAGACCCCAACATAATGGAAGAAATGATCTTGCAGTTACTTTCTCTAGAAGAAGACAGGTTTATAGCGGGTGTTGGCTTGGTGGGGCCTGACCCAGGTTTAGCGTTAGTTATCAAACAAATCCCTACACTACTCAACCTTTCGGCATTAGCCCATGGAGTGTGGACCGAAGTATCACCCAAATTAGTATGGGGGGATGCTGGAACCAAGTTTCTGCACCCTGGGATGGTCGTGATGTCAGTTTATTCCTTATATTCCTACGCTCGCACAGGTCGTTAGGTTCTAGGGCTTTGTCTATCTAGCCCTTTACTCGGCCTTTTAGTACCTCCACAAATGGGTATGATCAGCATTTGCACAGCCCTAACCTATGGTTCAGGTACTTTCCTGCTGCTAGGACAGCGTATCCTACAGATTCCTAAACTAGCTTAAGTGTCTTACTTATCTTATTAAACAATCACAGTTAGCGCCGCATAAACAGATACCCTTATTTGTGTTCTATTATCCAACATAACTACATACATTCAATCATCATATAAGCATTATAAATGAGATTCATACATAATATGACAAGATGCATTAACAGGAAATAAGACACAGAGTTTGTAGAATGCTTCTCTTTATTGATATCTTCAGATGATTACAAATTATATCCGCCCTCCGCACACAGCTGCAGGGGTCTGCGCACTTAGCTACAGACTTCTACCCAAGGCCTTTGTGCACTCAACTGTAGAGCCTCTACCTATGCTACGACCTAAAACTTAGACTTCTTCCCTTATCGCTCAAGACTTCTTACTTCTATCAAACTTATCTCAACTTGTTTAGACTATTTAGAGCTTACTTACTTAGCTCTTTTTATACAATCCCATGGTTCGCGAACCATGGGTAGATTTACAGTTGATCTACTTTACAAAATAAGGGTGCATAACCCTTTATGACTCATGATACCTCCGCACTTCACAACCACAAAATGCAGAGTCTTTAAAACTTTATTACAAAATTCAACCCACGGCATGGGCTTTTAGCCCAAAACTGTCCTTGGGGGATGTTGTTCCCAACAGGACCCCAACACAAACATCGTGACTCGCACTCGAGTCACTCAGCAGGCGTGGAGATCTTAGTGCAAATACCTTTCAATTCGACTCGTATGACTGCAACCTTAGTAGTGCACTGTGCGGCCACCTGCTTTACGTCTTCAACCATCTGGTTAGTCACTACTCCTGAACTATCAGGCTTAAGCTTTTGCTGAGTTGCTTGCAGAGTCACAAGCTTTCCTTCAATAGAGGTTGTCACCATGTAAGCCTCATCTAGCCAGGGCTTATATCATACCTTCAACACTTCTTCTTTGTACAGCACTACATCCACCTGTTCCTTCAGCTGCTTGGCCTCCTATAGTTTTGTCAATCTCTATGTGAGCACAACAGTTCACATTGTGCCTTTGACTTCATCATAGCAAAGTTGTAGCTTGCGCACTTTTGTTTCTAGTCGCTGTCTATTGGGGTCCTCCTACAAGCTTGTCAATTCCTCAAACGACTACCCAAAAAGTTGTGTGCAGTCTACTACTGCACTATCAACTGCCGCTACTACTTCTGTGACAGTGGTCTCCCACTACTCCTTTACTTCTAGTGGAGTTGAAGGCTGGGCCTTCAATGGTAACTCTGTGATCTGCAGGTTCAACTCTAACTCAACTCTCACCATCTCAGTATGAGTGTTGTGCACCCCCGTAGCAAGCTTGTGGATGCGCACCCCTGTAGCCAGCTTGCGGATGTGCACCCCCATAGCCAGCTTGTGGATGCACACCTCGACTAGTTCCTCCTTAGGAATGGCCAACTCTGAGACTGTTTGGCATGCCTCCTCAAAAACCTACATAATGTGCTTGTTCTATTTGGTTGCCTCGGTCACAGCAGCGATGACAGAGTCTCGTTGTAGTGCCATCTGTTCATTGTTGATCCACTGCTCACTAATCACCTCGAGGGAGCGGTGCTCATAGGCCCTCAGCTCTGCAATCACTCCATATTGCAAGAGGTGGAGCACTTCACCAGCGATCACTGCCAGATTCAACCCTAGTCCTTTCAGTGGGCCTGTCAGCTTCATTCTCCATGGTCAGTGCTCCATCAAGCAGCACTATCACGCTGGAGGCCTTCGCGCGCAGCATCTCAGCAGCTTCTGAACTGTTGATAGTAAGGCTGATAGACACCATGCCAGCCTGTAACGTGTGGGTTTACATCTCCTACAAACCTGTATGGATAGCCCTTGGTCTTGCCCTTGCACGGGGGAACATACTTAGGAAATCGAGTGATAAGGTCAGCACCCTGGGCTTCAAATGCCTCCACATCTATCCCCACATCCTCGTCACCCATCAGGATGTCTTTGATTTCTTCCTCCTTGAGCTCTAGATTGATGGATGTTCCCTTCTCCTATGCAGTGGGTTTCAATGGGTTTCTTCTCAGTGATGCGCACAGCGGTACTGTAGGCTTCTTACCCTTTTTATCCTTCGCACTCTCCTTGGTTGGGGTTGGTTTTTGTCTCGAAATCCTTGGGGATTTAGGGACTTCTACCAATACCTCGGCCACTTCGGGAGTAACTTCTTCAACCTCCATAACCACTTCCGATATCGATTCCTCTGCTTCAGTATCTATAGCTTTTGTGGGCACCAACATGATGTTCTGCAAGAACTCCTTTGTCTCCTTCGGCAATGTCTCAAATATTGAACTGGATATAAGAAGTTCGTAGTCCGCATGATTCATGTGTGCTTGAGATCTTAACAACTCAATTCTCAAAATGCCAAGTGTTTTTCGTTGGACAGCCACTTGTAATTTATAGGGCATTTTGAATTCAAATCCAACCATTCCCCCCAAATTCGATTCATTAATGCCAAATTGGTGGCAGATTTTCAAGAATATTATCCATATATTTAATCTTAAATGCTGGCAGCCTGCTCCATTTGGCCACATTTCTACTATCAAATCATGAACAATTACTTTAACTGTCATTTTCCAGCTGACCTGCGTGATTTCTCCCTAGGTAGCATAGCTCCCTTCGCACTGCTGCGAACCCTGTGACACTTCCTTGCTTCGCACAATCCTCCAGTCGTGCAGCTCCCCAACTTAGGCAATGTAGTTTATAGTCTCGTGCCCCCTTTTAGCTACCTAGAGCACTAAGACTGTGCTACCTTCATGTAGTCACCTAGCCAGACCACCGGTGTATAGCTTCAAGCGACTGCCATTCACCTTTCCTCGAAAGGGATCTCCATTCAACTTGACCAACTGAACTGCTCCTCTATTGGTAATCTCCTTAATGACATAGGGCCCTAAACAGTGCATTCTAAATTTCCTTGGAAATTTATCAAACTTTTTTTCATATAAGAAAACCAGGTCATTTACCTTAAAGATGTGCAGCTTAATGTGTTGATCATGCCATGCTTTTGCGCACTACTTTTGGACCTATTGGTGAATTCTTAAATGCTAGAAGCCTGCTCCATTTGGCCACATTTCTACTATCAAATCATGAACATTGAATTTAACGGTCATTTTCCAGCTGACCTATGCGATTTCTCCCTAGGTAGCATAGCTTCCTTCACGCTGCTGTGAACCCTGTGACACTTCCTTGCTTTGCACAAACCTCCAATCGCGCAGCTCCCCAACTTAGGCAATGTAGTTTATAGTCCCGCGCCTCCTTTTAGCTACCTAGAGTGCTAAGGTTGTGCTACCTTCATGTAGTCACCTGGCCAGACCACCGGTGTATAGCTTCAAGCAACTGCCATTCAGCTTTCTTGGGAAGGGATCTCCATTCAACTTGACCAACTGAACCGCTCCTCTGTCGGTAATCTCCTTAATGACA